>JAODVQ020268696.1:0-11442 GCA_025400075.2 Phenganax stokvisi
GTAAATAGTTACGTAATTCAGCTTATACGCTGCGAAGTAACTATATATATCAACTATCAACTAGATCGAAATTTAGTCTATAGTGGGAATTGTTCACTACCTGAAGGAGTTGTTTTGTAAAAATAACATTACAAATTATTAATTGCGCAGCACTAATTTTAAAGTGAGTTTGCCTAAGCCAAAAACAATTCTCTTGAAGAAGAGTTACGCTTACCGGAGTGCAGCTTCCCAGCACAAAGTATATATTACTATTACGAGCAGTAGGCGAGGGTCAATTTTGTTTGAAGATTTCTTAATAATTACCTAGATTTTTCAATTCTTTTATTGTTATAAAGTTTGTGAAGTTTTAGCTTGGAAATTGTAATATTTTATTCTGTGATAAGCGGCCGTTCGAAAATCACAGGCTACTGTGTTTAATTTCATTCCAGTTCTGCGCTGAAGCGGATTAGGGGAGGGGGCTGACTGAGCTACAGCGTGGGGCCTGCGGATTTCTGAGTCCTGCAGGGGACCTGCCGAAGTATATTTTAAAAGAAGGTTCGAGGAAAGGGGACCCAATCAGAATAATTCGCTTTCATGCGACTTGAAATCGAGGAACTGAATTGCAGCTAAACAACTGCGAGAAGAATAGTTTACAATTTATTTTGAATTTTAATATTTACATGTCCATTGGCTCGCGTATTTTTAAACTATACGCAACTTTGAAGGATTCGAACTTTTACGTGCGTGCATACCGGGGACCGCGGAGACGCGGGGCTGTGGGGACTTTAGCCCTCCCCCACATTCTTTTGGCAGTCAAAATTATTACAGTCTTTCACTAGTAAAAAGCATTTTCTTTATAATTGGAAAAGTCTCAATTTTGTTACTTTCTATAAATACGGTCTCAGAGATATTTGTTAAAGTTTTTCTCAAAATGCAGGTAAGAGCATTATAGAGTTATAGAAAATTAAAAATTATCCTGGGGGGTTCTATTTATCAGGCTTAACCCCTCCACCCTTTGATACGCTCCGCGGGCCCTGATATGCAATTTAAAAATACAGAACTAAAATGCAGCCTCAAATAACTTTAGGCAGCTTTGATGACTGCTGAGGAACCAATTCCATTTGAAGAAACTCTTTGGTGCAACAACGCTAAAATAGTCCTATATGGTAAGATTATTTTCACAGTAAGGCCAGTTGTCACATTGTTTCACATAGGGCAAGGACTCTGATTTGAAAAAGAAATGGTAATATTCTAGATACGCAGACGAAACGAGAAGTACCCAGGGATCATCTTGGAAAGACCGCTGGCCAAACAAGCTCGGCACAAAGCAGCCAGACTTCCACCACAATGTCTACAGGTAACCATTGTAACATAACACGAATTTTTGGTTTACTTTGCCTCAAGAGTTGTACAGAAAAAAATACCATACTCAAATAGTCGACAACATAGGATTTGCACATGTTTGAATCATTAAGTGGAGCACGGGTGGCGCACTTGGCTTGCGCATCGCCCTACACCAGTAGTTAAGCCATGTCAGCCAAATTAGTACCGGGTGGAGCGAACGTCTGGGTGATTTGGTCCTTTACAGTTTAACCATATGAGAAGAGTTACTTAATCTCTCCTGTGCTTCGAGGGTTTTCTCTGGGTACTCCTGTCCCCCCTACATAAATCAATAATTTGGTATTCGAGCCTGCAGTAATTGGCTAACGCTGTTGCGGTAACCCAGCCGTTATGGCGAAGCTTAAAGCCTCATCTTCAATTAAGTTTCAGTTGCTGCGACCAGGGAATTGACAACACCACCAGATAAAGCACTCCTGATCGATAAATCCTACTCGCTACGTCACAAGTCGGACGGCGCAACAATACAACCGGAAAGAGAAACCGGTCTGTCAACTACTACTGCCTCAATCACGTCATCTTACAACACTACGAGTTTTCCCGCTGAAACAGTAAGTACTGCAGGCACCTCGTCAGCGGTTGCTACCACAACCTTGAGCACGCGACCAGCAGCTCAAAGCCAACCCGCAAAACCTAACCCACCTGCAACTTCTTCGCTCACCCGCAGAACTTCACTGCTAAATTCGCTGCCTTCTGAAAGAATAGAAGCGCGAAAAGAAGCTGCTAAAAACTTGGCTGAAAAGACTTATGCAAGGCAAACGGCGTACAAACCGCTTGCAATGGCTTCAACTGCGTCAATTCGCCCTGAGACAGCCTCAAAAACTGCTGTTTGTTTGCCAAATACGACAAAGTCGACAGGAAGCTCAGCTAGTCGTGCGATATATGTACCAAGAGAAATAAATTTAGGAGCTACAGAGCTTAGGCTTGAGGATTGTATCAATGTTAAAGAAATTTGCGATAAAGAACTGACGAAGTGGACAGCCGAAGATGTAGCGAAGTTCGTACGAGCGACGGACTGCTCCGAATATGCACACGTGTTCATCGATCAAGTAAGTAGTAAACACAAGTAGCCGCTGGACTTTTTTACGGTTTGAAGACCGGACGAGTCTTTTGTTTTCATGTTTTTGCTAATTCGTAAGCAATACTCATCTTTTCCGTCGTGTCCGTAGTTAATTAACCTAAAAAGTCCATGAAGTGGAAAATTTTCGTTGGGAGATACATTGCAATTCTTCTTTAAATGACTCAATTATCATAACCAATGCACAATCCCTGACTTTAGTACTGGCACTGTAATAATTATACGTGCTAACTTTCTAGGAAATCGATGGCAAAGCCCTGACATTACTCAACCAAGATTTTTTGATCCAATGGATGAAATTAAAACTTGGACCTGCGATGAAATTGAACTGCCATATTATAAATCTCAAACATTCGCTTAACGCGTAAACCTTTGGTTTCCCTCACCTGTATATACATTGTAGGTAGTTTTCGTAATTTTTCCATATTTTATATGAAAGGTACTGTGTACTAATAGTTAATATTGCTGAGTGTCGCTGGGTGTGCCCCTTAGCCCGTTTTCCACTGGACGGAATTTTCCGTGCGGAAAAAAATGTAGCAACGTGATTGGTTCGCTTTTTCGCGGCGAAATATAGTGCTATCCAATCAGTTTGGTAGATTTATTCTCCGCCCGGAAAATGGAAAACGGGGTTTATCTGCCGCGGCTGGTTAGCGGTAGTGTACCGGTACTGTTACTGGTTAATTATTGGTGATGTATTACTGTAGAGTGTTCTGTATTTTGCTATTTACGGCTGGACAGCCCAGTGGGCTAGCTTGAATTTACCAGTAGTCACTAATAAAAATACTTAACTACTGCGTTCTTGCAGGCGAAAATCCATGAGCCATGCCCAACGGTGAAAATTAAACGGCCATGTGGTTGCAATATTACGTAATACTTAATTTACACAAGGTTGGGAAATACTTCATCTAATCCAGACTCAAGAACCCAAATATTTTCACCTTTTTATACAGAAATACCGGGGGGGATGGAGTACCAGGTTTTTAAAGACGCGAGAATTCAAATTTAGGAATGGAAAAGCAAGCGAAAATTTATTTTGCGGCGAGTATTCGTGGTGGTAGAGACGATGTTGAATTGTATCGTGAACTGATCAGCTATTTGCAAACTTTTGGTCAGGTTTTAACAGAACATATTGCCTTGGATAGCTTGGAACTTTCAGGTACTTTTTGTGGAGTAATTGCTCGAGTGTTGAGTATGCGCGCAATTTGTAGGAGATCATCGTTGACGAGGAAAATCGTTTGCGTTAGACAGAATACAGCAATGGAAATTGCAAATCAGCTAAAGTGCACCTGCACCAAAATTTTAATGAAAAGGAGTTGAGAAAAGGAAAAGTTTCCTCAACCCCCCTGTTATATGATAACTCTTCTGTTATCTGATGCACCGTAATATGGCAGCATATCCAAGGTTTTCTTTTATGAAAAGTGGTTTGAAGGTTGCACGTCAATATTTCTCGGTTTGTGCTGGACAACGGAGAGTGACAAAGATATATTTTGCTGCAAGTATTCGTGCAGGAAGGGTAGATGCAAACATCTACAATAAATTGATTGATTGCATTAAAATTTATGGCAAAGTATTGTCAGAAAGTGAGCAATTAGGATCAAACATTGATCAAGAAGCAAGGGGTATATCAGATTGTGTTTTGAGGAAGGTTTTGAAAGTCATGGTAAAACTCTTGCTGCTTATTTCATGGGTTTAATGTCAAAACTTTTTCCTGCTTTTTTTTTAAACAGGAGAAACTAAAGATGACAAATACATACATGATCGAGACATGGCTTGGCTGGATGAAAGTGATGGTAATTGATTGGTTAATTCGCATAGGCTCAAAACAATTCAATAAACAAACTTCTCTCAAATTTTTGCTTTGCAGTGTTAATTGCAGAGGTGACACAACCCTCACTGGGCGTTGGTTATGAAATTGGTAGAGCACTTGAACGAGGAAAAAAAGTCTTGTGTCTTTTTAGACCTGATTCTGGAAGAGGTGGGTTAGCAAGAGAGTGGGTATACTGCAAACGATTCACACTAGTAAAATCGTTGGGCATTAGACTGAGTAATTGGCCAATTGGCCAGTCAGTGAGTTAACAAACGTTACATCCATTGTTTAGTTCTTTCTGCCATGATTCGTGGAGCCGAGGACGGGAAACAAATGTTGGTCAAAGATTATAAAGCTGACGAAGCCAAGAAAATAATCAAAGATTTTCTTACCACGAATAACTTGATATAAACTAACGAGCAAAGCAGCATCAGGCAATAACTCTGCCAACGAGCTTCTTGCAAGAGAGCTCTTCTAGGCCGTCTTAGTGATTACATAACTAGTTTTTAACTCAAAGTTCAAATGACTTATAAGGCATCATGCGTATATTGCACGAAACGTGGAGTTGGAACATGGTAGGAATCACGTTTTAGTGTCTGTGTTAGCCTAGAATTCCTAGATTATGGTAAATGTTTCCTGAATGTGTCACACTGTTTTGGAACATGCAATTCGACACTTTTAATTAACATCTTTGTCGTGATTGTTCGACGCGCGCGCAGTCGAAAAATAAAAACTTTGTGAAGCTGTCAATATTTATATCCTTAGGGACGAATTGAGACAGTGTTTGAATCGAGTTTTTCTCCATTACAGCCTTGTTAGTGTCAACTTTTGTGTACAGTCTGTTAACTATCGAACAAGGCAAGTGAATTCAAGTTTATAGTGTACATTTATGATATGCTTATGTACATTGTGCACAAAATGCAATTTGCAACTTTATTCGTTGATTTAGTAGTTGCTCAATTGTCTATTCTGTTCGATCACGCGTGTTTACAGTTTAGATTATAATTAAGTAGACTTTGATATCATTGATTCAGTAGAAACTAGAAAGGGAAACGTACGCGTCAACTTTGACTGCATTGAATTGTAGTTACGAGGCGAGTTTTGAAGTTAGCAGACTTATCCATACTGTCAATACTTCGCTTTGCACTTGAGAAGAAACGGAATAGCTTAAAATACGCCACTCTTACTATAAACCACTTGTAGTCCGACGCAATCAGAATGCGACGCATTCTACGAATCTCTGTGGATTTGTCACCAGTGTATATTGTATTACACTCTCGAGAAAGGCAGCTGTTCGACGCGTTTCTGTGAAGTTTGTTCTTTCAATTCGCCCTAAGTCCTCCACTAGTCTCACGATACGTCTGCAGTAAAAAAATGGCCAGTGTGAATTATAGTTCTTGCTGTTAACTATTTGATATCATTTACAAAGATATCTATCGCCGAATTTAAAACAATGAAATTTGAAACAATGAAATAAGCAACGATTATTTGAAATAATCGCCGCATTTGAAACAATGAAAAGTTTAAAGAGCGTTGTAGAACGAGGGAATCTGTTTGCAGTACTTCATGCATTTTTGCGTACATGCATATTTATCTTGATGGAATCTCTTCATTTAAGTGTTTCTTATAAAACTAAAACGCTCAGCTTTGTGGTTTTGTGTTAAAATATTAATAAGCAAATGCTATGACAAATATGTCCACAAAAACTAAGAGAACAAAAAATAAAATAACACTGTTGGACAACAAATAAATGCATGTCCCAGGAGCAATTTTTTAACGATTGATGAACTTGTCCGTCTTTCTTCATTCGTAATGATATTTTGGTCATGAGTTTGTCAATTTGATTTATATGCAAACGAATGCATGCGGTCACAAAGAACTTATATGCATAAATAAACAACAATCACATTACTTTAATATTCGTGTGCGACTCAATTCAAATTCGTCTCCTTGAAATTAAATTGATCAAACGTTTGTCCTAGAAGTGACAGTTCTATCATCTAAATACAAGATTACAAACGTTCGAACGACTTTAATCAGTTAGCCTCAAACGATCTTGAATTTCAGGTCTTATGATTATAGCTACATCTGGTTGCAAACTTCTCGAATTATGAAGGTAAGTTTTTCATCTGTTTTCTTAGCATTATAGCATACTATATTGCAAATGCATATTCTCGGTGTACTTTCATTGTCACTATATCACGGTCTAAATCATTGTTAAATTTATCAATGCAATGCAAGTTCGTTTCGTGTACTTGATGCTGTAATAGACGATGGGATTGACTATTTTGTAGTTGTACAAAGTTGTACAGCAGTGCGATGTCGCAGATTAGAGACGAACAGATGTTCGACTTAGGCTTCAAGCCTGTGATTTTGCGTTAGTGGTCGCCATTTCCTAGCAAGTGCCCTAAACAGAGACCGTCACCCCCGGGTGCCATCTTGAAAATTATTCGTTTGGGGGGGTGAATACCTTTCTGTAGTACTTGCAAGGATAATGGCCGCCATGAAAATCGCAGAAAAATCGATCTACGCAATTTTCGGAGCAGTCGAACATCTGTTAGGTCTGTGGTCGTGACGTCCCTACTATCGATTGCGTAATAACGCGAAAACTCCTTTCGAGGGATGCGTGATTGATTCGTGGACAGTTCATGGACCATTCGTGTACTGAGTGGAAGTGAGTGAACAGATCTTTTAACAATGTATTTAAATTTTTAAAATACACTGGTTTTAGAAACATATACGTAACGATAAATTGGTGTTTGTCGACAGAGGATTTGCTCATTAATCTCTCTAGCTGACGCAATTGATTATAATGTAGACAAAAGTGGTTTACAATTCCTGATATCTCGGCATGATCATAAGATTGGCAAAAATTAAGAAATTTCATCAACATTTTTCTAGTCAATGGTTCCTAGAAAATAGTAAGTAGAAAACAGCGTGTTTTGGGAAATTTTGTAGATTTTTTCTCTAATCTAGTCATTTTCCAAAGATTTAGGATAAATCTTTGATTTTTAACTATGCACGGCCAGCATGGAGTTACCTTAATTGACATCATTCTATCTTACATGTTTTAGGTACCACAGCAACCAAACTCGGTTGACTGTGGAGTTTTATAAGTTGCAGAGATGTTATGTGAGGTAACTCCATGCTAACCACGCATAGTTGATAATCAAAGACTTATCTTTGGACAACGACATACACAACTAGCTTTATTAATCATGTTGTTTTATACAAAGAAAAAAACTCTACAAAGTATCCTCAGCACACGCTACTTTCTACTCACTATTGTCCAGGAACCACTAACTGGAGATATGTTGATGAAATGATGAAAATTCCTAATTTTCGCAAATCGTTCGATCATGCCGAGATACATGTGACAACGAGTCAAATCACTCTTGCTAACATTAAGGGCCGAGACACACAGCGCACGATTTGGCGACGCGACGCGAGTTTTCGACTTTCATGAACTGGATAAATTCGGTTCTAGTTGAGATTTTTCGGATGTTCAAAGCCGATATAGTATTGCTATTCATTTAGTCTACATGTCTTGTAAAATTTTCTTCCACGGATAGATTTATTCGCTTTTAAAATATGAAAAATCGCGTCGCATTGCAGAGTTGCGTCCGGTGTGTCTGGGCCTTCTATCAATGTGTTATCCAGAGCGATCTATGAGCAAATCTTCTATTGACAGATAAGATCTGTCCACTCACTCCCACTCATACACGAGCAGTCCAAGAACTGTCCACGAGTCATCTACGCATTCCTCAAAATTAGTTTTGGGTTATTACGCAACCAGTGCTAGTGACGTCACGACCTGAACTGCTTTACAAATAATGAGTCCCAATTGTCAATGTGTCATGTGTGTCTTTACCAGCGTGTTTTCTATGCAAAATAACGAAAGCCCATTTCAGCTGCTTACAAATAGTGGCCTGAAATAGATGGTGTGCAACCATTCCCATGAGATTCAAAGGACAAACAGATTTTCGGCGCCATGTTGGATGAAATTTGAATTGCAAACTGAGAAAATCCTTTGTCAAATTCATCTAAGATGGCGGCGATGACGTACATGAGAACCAAGCTATACAGAATTTATCGACTCCATACCTTTTACATGGCTTGGACGAAACCAAATCATGACAGTTAGGTAAAGATTACCAATCTCATTTAATTTCTAATTGTATTTTAGATGCAAAGGAAAGAATGTGCAGTTATTACAACTTGCAACAAATCTCAAAAATGTGGAAAGACGTGACCAATTGGCGTAAATAGCATTTCGAGCGATGGCATCTTTACGTGCCATCTATCAATTCATTCTTTTCATCTGGTTTGGATCTCTTATTTATATCTTTTCAAATATCACTCAATTAGGTAAAACTAGCTCTTTGACCAACTTACATGCTTTTGTTCTGGGATTGCCATCAGTAGTGAAGCTGACCCGACAATTTGGTCATGCTAGGCAAATATTTTCATGTTCTTAGACGGTGAAAGCAATTTCTTAGCTGAGAAATGAATACGTATAGCGCTTTAATATTTGCATTGCATGACCAAATTTTCGGGCTAGCTTTGCTTCTGATTGCAACATACCTTACTTCAATGAGGTTTTACAGGGCAGCATATGGACTTCGAATTTAGAAATTTCCATCTTAATAAAAAAGAACAAGAAAATCAAAAAATAGTCAAAGTACTACGACCTACATGAAAAAAAGAAAAAAACTCCGTTTCCTCTTGATAACTGCAAGTTTTTCACCGTTTTCTGTGACGGCCCTCCGATAATGTTTGGTAACAATAGCGTGACCTTTTTCACTCTCGGTCCCAGGCGTCTTGCGCAGTCTCTGTTATACGATTCTATAGTTAACTAGCTAATAATTACATACGCAGCCAGTAAACACGGTCACGGTGAGTGGCCCTGCTGTTCGTTTCCTAAAAAATAACACTGATTATTCTCGTTTGATCGAGGCTAAAACAAATTTTGCCATGCTTTTTTAGGCTACCCTCAGCGGGCGCAAACTCCGTTACAGAGTATGACTTATGACTCTTACCAAACAGTTTATGATGTACCAAGTAAAATTACGAAATTTCCTGGAGTCAAGACAAATTTTGTAGAGCTGACATCGAGTCCTGCCGTTGAACTTCCTGTAGAAACTTTGCAGTGCCCTCTACCGGAACCAAGTCGAGCATATCCATTTTGTCAGGAACATGTTGTGGTAAGAATAATGTGCTTTCTGTCAGTTTGGGGAAAGGACGCTAATTATGCATGGAAAAGAAAAGGGAAGGGAAGGGTATGGCGTGAAGCAAATTTGTGCTGGTGATTGTATACCTCTGCCAGGATGTTTAGTGTTCGTTTTGTACGAGCTTGTTAGCTTGGTTGCGTAGTTGCTTATTTGTTTGTTTGTTTGTTTATTTTCTTCTTTTGCAAAGGTTGCAATTCCTATATGCTCAATATATTATTTTTCCACTAGGAACTTTGGGACCACGGTGATAAAGTTTGTTACAAGAAATATGATGTAGATAATACCGATGACTGCTCCGTTCTCCGCTATTTGAGCGAGGTAAAATATTTGCCATACAAACTTATGATGAAGACAACGCCTTTTTAGTGGAATGAAATTGTAATCCAATCGAATCTCTTAAGCCTTGTGCTCAATTTTCTCTCGTTATTCAGGTAGAGAATTGGTGTCCATTGCTATCGAAAAAAAACCAAACTATCAACAAGAAAGCTTCGCATGTTAAAGTGAGTTCTTTTGACGAAGATGTGAGGGTGTAATGAACTACAAAATAGAGGATTTTCCGCTAATTATGTGAGGTTAATCTGGTTGTCACTCGAAGAATACACACTTTGTAAACTTTTCCTGATTTTTACCAGTTATTTGCGACATTTTGCAGGGCTGGATCATGGGCTGGATTGAAAAATTCTGTTTGGCCACGAAACTTAATATTTTATTACTAGTAATGCTAATCTAGTACTTTTCCACTCTTGTTTCTGACTTTTCTTACTCTGTAACGTCAAAAAACGTTGAAATTATTGCCAGTAGTATTTGATTACGAAAACATACTGTCATTCCAGCGGAACAAAGTTATTCATATGGCGTAAATTTTATTCCGGCAGCCGAATCTTCGTCTGTTTAGTTTTGCCGGGCAAGCGGGCGAGCCTATTTGTCCATTTAAACGTAACAGGAAGGTTTCTTTAAAATCGACTGCGCGACAGGATCTCGCTGGACGAACTGTCTCTGTCAGCGGGGTAACTCGGTTGTCATATAAACACCTTCTCCGTGAATTTTTTTGCAGGCAAAGTTTCGTACGAGCATCAAAGGTCTTTTCAATATTCTAAAGCATAATTACTACAAGTGGACGAGAGGTCGATTGTCAAGTTGGTGGAAAGAATGGATCGCAGGTGTTAAAGCTGTTGAAAAACTGCGCAGAGATCGAGACAGAGTTAAAAAGAAGGTAGAGACATGCTTTTGCTTGAGATGAATGTACTTTAACGAGAAGCTACAATTCACGATCCAATATTTCAACTCGTCCGTCTTGTGTCTTCATCACACGTTATCACTACTCTGATAGGATATAGTGAATGCAGTTCACTCAAACCGGTATTCCACTAGGTGGATATTCCGTGCGGAGAATAAATCTACGAATCTGATTGGCTAGCAATATATTTCGCCGCAAAGCGAACCAATCACGTTGCTAGATTTATTTTCCGCGCAGAAAATTCCACCTAGTGGAAAACAGGCTTTAGCTACACTATATGATTATTCTTGACCTTTCCGTGGTAAAGCAATTACTTGAAGAGACTATCGAAAACGCTCCTTCCTTTTTCTTAGATATTGGTTTTTCTTGGTTCATTTGCTAATGTACCCACATTCTTTTATGCTGCTTCATCTGGTGGACCTCTAGGTGAGCTGGTGCAGTGGACAGATTTGATTGCAAGCATCTACTTACTGGGACATGATTTAACTGTTTCTGCTGCCAAGGAAAATATACCACGGTATGGTACTGGCAATATTTTAAGCCTGTAGAACACATTATATCTCAATGCTGTATGAAAACATACTCATTGGAGATATGATTTGCAATGGCAAATTTTTTGTTCTGTCTTTTTGTTCATGTTCATGCAAATTAGTGCACGCGCTGAAGACATATTCGAGTTTCCAAACCATAACTTCACTGACATGTTATGCTG
>JAODVQ020268911.1:0-12865 GCA_025400075.2 Phenganax stokvisi
TGAGCCCTGGGTCTGGAAGAGACCATTATACTTATATATTTTTTAAAATTACTACAAATTAATTAATGCGATTCTAGTTTTTAAGAGAACAAATATTTGCCGCATATAGCTAATTACAGACCTCCCGTTTAATTATCCCCAGCTCTCTGTGGCTTTGTGTGACTTGTGAACTTTGTAAAGAGGCAGAAGAGGTAAACATTCCTCCATGCGTTCCGTATTTACTCGATTTTAAGTTTCAGTGTTTCAGATGCGGTGCTTCTTCGGGGGCGTTGCTCTTTAAAAGTATTTGGTGTTTCACATGCCCTCAGTCACTTGTTATTTTCTAAACTGAAATAAATGAAAGCAATGTTGGTCACGTTCCGATAGAATTGTCGCGCTTGATGACGAAATTTCTAAAAGCAAATACAGTAAACAAGGTCTTCACGCAAGTCACAGGAAAAGGAAAAGAGAACTAGGGCTCGTGTTCCGGCGAACTTCTCTGTCTTCACAACGGACCTACGCTTTGCGGCCAAAGTTCTGCAAACAGAGTTAAAAAAAAACAACAGTAAATTACACTCACTTTGAACTGAAAAGCATTGTAATGCAAGAAAATAAATGGCCAAGGTTGATTTAAGATACAGATATACTGTAGTTGTTTTGTATTAAGCTAATATTGGCTTCTAGTCCAATGCTTCGGCAATGAATTAAACTGGTTTAAATCTTACCTTGCGAATCGCGAGCAAGTTTGTATTATAAATGGATATACGTCTTCCCCTAAGAAGATTTGTGGTGTCCCACAAGGATCATCTCTGGGACCTTTCCTGTTTCTCCTCTACATCAACGACCTTCCTGATACACTCCACAAAACTATTCCTTTCTTATACGCTGATGATAGCCAAATATTTTCCTCCTGCAATGATTATAACTAGCTGATTGATAAATTAAACTTCGACCTAAAAAAAATTAGCAAATGGCTCGCGAACAACAAACTGCAGCACCATCCCGTTAAATTTAAGCACATGATCATTGAATCAACATACAATCTTAGTAACATAGTTCACGACTATTCAGTGTTCTTCAACGACAAACCTCTCTGTAGAACTAGCTCTTGTAGTCTTGGTGTATTATTGGACGAAACATTCAGGGCGCTTTCCAATTGCACGGTCAGACCGGCTAGACCAAAAATGCTGTTGCGTCCGTCATTGGAAAGACTTGGGCCAATTTTTTCGTTTCCAGTCTACTGCTTTCTTTTCGCAGTGCTCGGCAAAGTAACTCGATTTGTTCTGAAAGAGCAAAATTATACGCAATTATAGCAAAATTTTAGTGGCATTTTGATGAATGTCAAAGTATTGAAGACCTGCTGTCTTATTTCAATCCTAAAACACATTTTAACGATGGTACCTAACATTTTCACTACGATATATTACAAAGAAGAAATTTTTACCTTCTGCACATTCTGTGCTGTCCGCCATCATGTTTTTCTTGCAAGGCTGGAAAAATGGCCAAAATGGTCCAACATCAGAATTGATCCGAATTTTCCGGTCAAACTGACCCCCAGTCCACAAGAGTTTCGTGTTCCATTTAACTTTTCACCGATTTGACCGGTCTGACCCAGCAATTGGAAATCGCCCTCAGATGGGATAAACATATCGAAAAGATCTTAAAAACAGTTGGAGCTGGCATTGCATTGTTGCAAAGGGTCAAGCACTTTATCCCAGTAAATTTACTTAAAATGATCTATAATGCCTTGATCCTGCCTTATTTTGATAACTGTTTTCCATGGGACAACTGCGGTACACAATGTAACGTGTAAATACAAATAGATTTCAACATACTTTTATTCCTGCAATGTGTACAATAGGTTAATTAATGAACGTTTCATTGTATTGGTTCTACTTGGGTTTACGGTAATTTGATTTTGTAAATAATTAATTATTTTTAGCGTACAATCACGCAATTCAGCCAATTCGGCTGCGATGTGATTTTTTATTAAACTATCAATCAAATCAAATCAAATCAATCAAACTTCAGAAGTTGCAAAATCGCGCGGCGAGAATAATTGCCCGGCGTTGATTCGGCTGACGTTCTTGAATTTCTTGATTGGGAAACGCTGGAAAGCAGAAGGCAGCAGTCGAAGTCTGTTCCTCTGTCAGTCTGTTCAGTCATTGTTTGGGGGGTAACTTGAGACAGGCATACTACTCCTTGGGAAATCGCAACACTGATATACCTCTCCCAAAAACGAGAAGGGAATTTCTAAAGAATAGCTTTAAATACAGCGGGGCAAAGCTTTGGAACAGCCTTTCTCAGGAAGCAAGAGTGGCACAATTTTTTTGTACTTTTAAAGCACTTCACAAACTCTTTTTCAATGTACACCGCAAACACTTGCGCCTGATAAGTATTGGATGGAATATTATCACTAAACCGTTTTGGTCTTTGCTGGTAGACCTGGTGCATTAGTTCTTGCAAGTGTAATGCGAATTTAGAAATGCTATACTATGTATATTCACAACTTAGTTCGCAACCTTAACAAGCACCGTAAATTTGTGTACTCTAGTCTTTATTGGTATGGTATTCGCACATGGCGCTGTTACACGCACGAGGTGTTTTCCACGAAGCTTGCTCTTGTTATTTTATCATATATGCATGGGTTAATTTAAAAAGTCGCGAGATAGCTTCTTTCGAAAGAAGCATACTGTTGTATTATTGACGTGACGTTTGTTGTACAACAATAAATACTTAGAAGATGATTTTCATTTCGCAGCTTGCAAAACTGAAATATTTTAACATACCATAGTTTCAAACTCCGTCCCCGAATCTAAATCCAAGTCAAACACTTTCCGCGCCGTTGATAACCACAGTATTTTTGTAATATAGTTGTATATAAGTACATTTCGACGAATTTTCCGTTTTGTGCCATTGATGCTTCTGTCACTGTTTATGATTCCAACCAGTTTGTTTTTATGAACTGATTTGTCAGTGAATTTAAAATTGCCTAATAGTTGGCTGGCTCTATTGGACTGCACATTTAACTTGTAAGGTCCTTGAACAAATGCATACACGAATATACTAACATCGTTCTATTTTTAATCATTTTAAAGAGGACCTGGGCGACGTAAACGTGTTTCCAGCGACTCCGGATCAGGCTGTACACCATTCAAAATAACGATCAAACGTCCATATCTTGAAGAAAATGATGAAAACGATGTTTCATTCGGCGTGGGAAGAAAACAAGAAGAAGAGATGATTGTGAACGTATCTTCACCGACGATTGGAAATCACGGCAATTACTTTTCTTCAAATGACTTCAATAAGTCAAGCGACAGCAGTGTTCTAACAATTCGTCGTTCTAACGGTTTTCCGTCTGCTGATGACAAATTAGGCTTTCCATCCATGATCTACACAAGCTTTCCCCATCAAGCAGCTGGAGCAATTACTGTAACGCAGTCGTCGGATGGTAGACTTTCGACTACAACATCACCAAAAACAACTTTGATCCAACCCATCAACGGTGAAATGTCTCCTACAGACATGACTTTTGACCGTCATGCAAAATCCGACTCTCTTGTTAATGACTGCGCAGTGGCCGAAAGCACTGATTTGAATGATCTAAATGATGACCAACCCGATGATGTCACTTCCCAAGATTCGGTTCCAACAACTCCCAACAGTACATCTTCTATAACTTCGACAGGTAATTTTTTTAAAAATGCACTTTATCTTCAAGTGTTTCGAAATTTTGCAAAATTTGAGCAAATTATATTTTGAGAATTCAGGTTTTGGCTGTCGTATGCAAGAAAGATTGCTATGCCTCGCTTTGGCATTATTTAGGCTTTTCACAACTTTTTGATCTTAGATCTCTCAGTGTAAGCGTTGGTCTGTAATCATTCGTTCCTAAGCAAATTTTGGTGGGATGATACACAGGGGAGGGGCTGAACGGGGACTTCATTTTGTTTTAATATTGTGTATGTTCTTCGTGAGGTTTATGTGGATAACAAATCAAGTCTGGATGTATCAGAGAGTCTATTACGTAGTTCTGTGGAGAAAAAAATTTACAAATACCATAGAATTTTTATTATATGCGAGGGTATGATCTGGCTATTGGACATGATGGCATGCACTTGGAAGGGGGAAGGAGCTTGTATTTAGAATGTGAAAAGCGTTGGTGAACATGATGATGGGCTCGTACGTGGGGGGCATATATTCGAAGGCTTGTATTTGGAGGTTCATAGCACAAAGTTATTTTGAAACCATGGTGTTTTACTGTATTATG
Organism: Phenganax stokvisi; assembly: GCA_025400075.2. Classification (NCBI taxonomy): domain Eukaryota; kingdom Metazoa; phylum Cnidaria; class Anthozoa; order Malacalcyonacea; family Clavulariidae; genus Phenganax; species Phenganax stokvisi. The sequence goes on from JAODVQ020268911.1 coordinate 4,250, forward strand.
GAGTTACAGCAGTAGTTGGGGGTGTTCGTTTTGACTTTGAATAAATAAATCACAGATATATATACTCTGTGTTTTCAGATTCAGCGAAATCTAGCACTAGCAGTACAGGAGTTGTGAAAGCTGCTGCCACCAACGTCATCTTTACTCATGTTAACGGAAGTAACTCGAGCTACAATCCACCACGAAAATATAACACTTCCAGTGGTAATCGTCCTGTGCTGGCTCCAAGTAATGTGAGTATAGTAGTGATAGTACGCACATCTTTCCAGCCATTGCGACTGATTTCAAACTGAACTCCAAAGAGATCATCATTTCCCGTCACGTGCATGCCGTTTTCTCGCCAAATCGATCAGTAGAATTGTTTTGGTTGTGGTGCCACGTACCATGGTTAGCTGCACGTTAGCTGAGTAAAAAATTTGGGCGATATGGTTAGCAAATCTTTGCGTTTATCTTTAAAACAATAGTGGAAGTGGGGAACAGATATACTCTTGAAACATCGGAAATGTTAAAAATTTGAAGTTTAAGTGCAGAAATTCACTAGACATATCGAGATTTAGGTTTTCATTTAAGACCGTACATGTTTAACCCACAATGCAATTTTCTTGCAACTTGCAATCCAGTTCCTCTCTAGAGGGACGTTAGTAAAAAATGATTAATATGTTCATATTTGCATTTTTGACAAACCTGGTTAGTTGTTATTACTATTTTTTTTTAACTCTCTTAGTTGAGACAGCAGCGTGAGAGGATGACGTCATCAGGTATGTTGACATAACGGCAAATAAACAATTTGTTCGTTTAATGTTTGCATAGTGATTTTATATGACAGGGCTTACGGACCGACAGCTTTACATAAATGCATTCATCCGGTGTTTCCTCAAAATCTTATATTCAAGTTTTATGGTTTAGAATGCTTGCTAGTGTCAAATTTATTCAGTCATGAAAACGAAATATTTTGTACCATTGTGCAATGTAATCAAGGGTGTAGTAAGCTTGGTAAGATTGGGGAGGATTTGACCCTTACGAGGCGTCATCGTGGTTGGCGCTGAGAGAGAAATTTGAGGCTCTCGATCGCTGTAAATGACCGTTTTCAGCACTTTTGCATTATATAAACCTCATTTTGTCATGTTCAGGGCTTTATTATTTTTGTTAAACTACTCTATTAACCACCGGGGCAATTGAGGTCTTAATATTACCCAACTGAGGCTGCCAAAAGGCTTTCGTTAATTGCAACTTGCAAATTGCCTGGCGATTGAATACACCGAGGGTGCGTATCACGCGAAAAATAGCGTACGAGATTTGTTTTAAAAATCTCAAGATTTTTTCAAAGAGATTTTTTATGATTTTCCAAGATTTATTCTATATTTTTTGAGGTTTTTAAGATTTTTGGAAGATTTTTGTGATTTTAGAAGTGTAAAGATTATAAGATTATCGTGATTTTAAACTCTTCGCAGAGATTTTTAAAGATTTATTGAGATTTATTCGAAGTTTTTGCGAAGGTGTACGAGACTTTCCCTAGTGATACGCCCTTCGAAATATGCAACAATTTTCTGTGGGCGTATTATTATCATATCAAATGTTGATCAAAATGAATGCACGCTTTGCAAAGAGGGCATTTCGAACTAAGACCCTGTTCACATGAACCCGGGACAAAATGTTGTCCTGAGGCAATTGTTTACATCGGTGACTCGCCTCTACGGACAGGGACACTCGCTGGGCAGGGACAAAATGTTGTCCCGGGTTCATGTAAACAGAGTCTCAGGTCGTCGGAAACCACACTTTCACGTGATGGCGCACGTGATTTTTTGACGTTATTGATGTGTCCATGAAATTGTAGGGAAGAAAGCTTGATATTTCACGCTCACGTGACACGCTCTCGACCATTGAATTGCTCAGAAAAGAACACTCTGACAATTTGTAGAAAACAAAAGGAATTATCGTTACTTTGTAAATTGACAATTTTTATTGGAAATTGATGTTGACAATTTATAAAACAAAGATGTATATTTTTATACAATTGTGGAATTGTTAATACAGAAACATTGATTGGAAACATCCAGGGACTGCTCAAAGTAACCAGCGATAATGTACGCATGGTGGAACGGCAGCTCATGGTTGACAGAGGTACTCTTTCAGTTCTTTTTAAATTTTAACTAAGTTAAGTTAATTAAAAATAAGCAACCAATGTTTCATTCATTGAAGTGTCAACAACAACGAATTAAGTTTGAACGTTTAAAAAACTCATACAAAATACATTGGTATTTTATATGAGTCCTGAAACATAGCTACGGTATAAATACCGTAGCTACGTTTCAAAAATCTTCCAGAACAGAGTGACCTTTGTGTAACGATGCTGATAAAACAAATTCGCTTAACATTTTAATGTTAAGCGAGTTTGTTTTATCAGCATCTTTACACAAACGTCACTTTATGGTTTTGTTAATTTGCAATCCTTTGCAAATTAACAATACCATAAAGTGACTACAATATGTTTGTATTTTAGGTTCATAGTTTCCACAGTGCATAATAAATAGTCTTGTCCAGCGAAGAAAATTACTTGTTCAGTGTAGCTTCTTGGTGTCAGTGATATTTTTGTCTTGCAGATGAGTTTACAAAGGAATTTCAGAAAGAATACGAAGCTCGAGTGGAAGCAACGAAAATGATCGCCGATCTACAAAGTGATAAAAGTTAGAAAATTTCGTGGTAGTTTCGATCGTGCATGCGTCACCGCAGTCCAGTTTGTGCATGTGCAGAACAGAGCCACTTGATTTTATCATATTTACTACGTATATGTTTTGTTCTTGCCAGTTCTTGCCTTTGTGGTTCCATGTCTTGTTGTATTACAGCATGCAGAGAAGTTTTCACCTATTTGTTTACAGTTTATTCCCTGAGTATTGCAGGATTGTATAAAAAAGCTGCATCTATTGCACGTGGATAAGATCAACAAGTAGCACCTGTTTCTAAAAGATAACTTGCATGTTTAGGTATCTTGCAGAAGAAAATACGCAGATTAAAAAAAACAACTCGAAGACTGAATAATCATTATCAAGGTATATCAAACGTTTGCATTGAGGACCTGACTAAACCGGAAAATCGTTTTCTGTGACGAAAATCCAGATATTTTATTTGTTGTTACCAGTTAAGGTCATTCATGTTGCATGATCTTGATTATTAAGCGATTCTTTGTTTCTTTGAATTGCTGGGGAATGGTTGCACTCCATCTATTTTCATCTCTACATAATTGCGTTCTTTGCATTATTCCAAAGCACCACGATAGCTGTATTCAGAATGCCTAAACAGGGGACTTAGCTATTGCCAAACAAGCAAAACTTAGTCTTCCAAGCTTAAATATCTTTTGTCATCAAGTAATACAGCCATGGGCTGAGGTGGCATTTTAAATGTATTGCTATGTCGAATTTCTAGCTGCTGAACAACGATGCCTGGCATTGAACCGCGAATTAGAAGAATCTTCTTATGCTTCTTTGAGAGAACAAAATGGTATGCGCTTTTCAATGGGAAGTTTCGTCACAGATTAGAGACCAACAGATGTCCGACTTAGTCTTCAAGCCTGTCATATTTTGGCGTAAGTGGCTGCTGTTATTCTAGCAAGTGCCCTAAGAAAGATCGTCACCCCCCGGGAAAATCGACTTACGCAATTTTGGGGCAGTCGGACATCTGTTGGTCTCTCATCTGTGGTTTCGTCTTCAGTTTATGTAGCAATTTCTAGTGTTTCTCAATTGACGAGTGAAATCGTTTGGCTTCAAACGGAGCAAAGAATAAGCACTGTTGCAGCTTACAGCACAGCATCACAGTTTATCCTTTGACATCAAAAGTATAAGCCGTGATTGGTACGGAATGATTTATAACTGTTCAACATATAGAGATGCTGAAAAGTGAGCTTGATAAAGAACGACTTGCAAGGATAGACGCAGAAAAGAAGTTAGAAGGTATTCTCTATCGTTTTATAAATATCAATTCAAAAGCTAATATCTACCAAAGCATGGTGGTTTCCGCTCACTAAATCAACTCTTATTTACTATTCGCAAATGTTTCCTTGTTCTATTTGCAAATGTTTCTTTGTTTATGCTTTCATTTTGTAGAAGCACGTGGTGGCATACAAAATTTTGTTCACAATTTTTTTGAAAATTCTGAACAAAATGGCGGTGTAGCAGGAGTCATGGTGCCTGTGTGAATGTTTTGGATAGCAATGCCATTGCACACCCCGATTTTGTAAAATTACTCGGGTTCCCAAATTATTAGAGTCAACTACCTTCGCTGTACAGTATAGAACTTATTACAACAAAGCCTACATCTAGAGGAAGACCTGGGTCGAATTCCTAGCTGGCAGTTGAAATTGTTTTTTGGATTCTTTCGTTGGTGTTGTTGGTTATTTCGTGCGGCACAGCTATAAAACTAACTCTGATTCACAAAAACAACTTCATCGTGGATTTTTCTCCTGCCGTACCGTATTTACTCGATTGAGCGCCGCGGTGCTCTTTAAATTTTCAGTGTTTCAGATGCGGCGCTTATTCGGGGGCGGTGCTCTTTAAATATTTTTGCTCTCAAATGCGGCGCTTATTCGGGGGCGGTGCTCAATCGAGTAAATACGGTATGCGATAAAGTGAAGTTGCACATTAGCTAGGTGCTAGGTGTGAATCAGTTTCAAAAAAGCATGTTTCTATGAGGTGAAAGTGGTATCTAATAAAAACATCCATCACGAGGGCGAAATCGTCGACAAACTGCTAGTGGGAACTGGGCTTTGGATAGAGAGTTACGAAGTATATTAATATCAGAATAGGCTAACGCTCGAAGTCACTACGAACAATTACACTCTAACACCTTGTTCTCCCCAGAGCGGTTTTCTCGAGTTTCACGAATCAGTGCTATCTGTAGCTCGATGAAATTTACTTTTTTAGATTGTAAATACATTAGTGTAGATTAAAAAAGTATAACCTTGTGTACCATTTTAAAGTTGTATACTCAACAAACATATCTAAGCGATTTGTGCTTACCTAATTAAATTTTATAAATTTTGTATATGATAGTTGTGATGCAATACTGCTGTGCTATTTAATCAACTCTCCATCAAGCTATGCCACTCACTGACGGAAAAACGGCAATGGCACCCCTGATTCATGTGTGGTAATGTGTGATTGTGTGTACGCGCTTCCTTCCTGAAGTAATTCTCAATGGTAATTTTACTAAAATGAACAAGAGGGTGGAAAAATCGAAATTGAAATGTCCTCTTCTTCTGCTGCAATTGGCCAATTACTTTAACAGCGTACGAATATTACATAAGCAAAACCTAAACGTTAAATGAACCATTTTAATTGCTTCATGCCCACTTTTTCACCTCGTAAGTCCCTATTCGAAGTTTTGTTTGTGCACACAACACCTATTTTTGCTCAAGTAGTTACGAAAATAAGTTCAAGTTGCGCTGAGGAAGCCTGATAGATTTTATCTAAAGGGCATTGATAGACGACAAAATGGCAACCAGTAAACCATATCGAAGCCCGTTTAGTTGAAAGGGTCGATAAGTCAGAATTCAAAAAAATTACCACACATCTTCTAAACCTGTCAAATATAATCAAATTTTAAAAAAATCTATAGATAACTATATAATTATTGTACTCATTTAAAAATTTTTTCGTTATTTAAGGAAACATTGATATAATTTATATTTTGAACTTATCCACCGTTTAGGCTAAACGCACTTCGAACAAGCGGCCCCTGATTGAGCGTAAAACCTACTTTTCATATGCGACTTTGGCATCAGCTCAAGACAAAAAGCAACGCAATTAAATACTAAAGTGTGCGAAATAGGCACCACCTAGCTTGAGCACAAGCATTAGCACACGAATCCAAGCATATGCCAAAGTGAAACAAAAGAAAATACACAAGAAAATTTCCTTTTGTTTTGTTTTTTCTCTCCGAGGTAAAGTCTTACCACACTGTTGGTATAGAAATCAATCTCTCCCACAGTGATCTCTCCCCAGCCGAGAACTAGAGTTTTATCAAATTCCGCCTGCAAATAGGTTGTAAAAAGTTACATGAAGTATCTGCCAAATTTCGCAGGTGTTCGATGAAAGAGTCTTAACACGATTCGACTATTTTCTAGACGCACAATTAGCTGGAAGAGGGTTATTTCATAGGACATTTTCAGAGTCTTGATAATTTGTAAGAAAGAAATCCTATGGACACCCCAGACCAAACCCCACGTGAAAGCCGGGAGACGTCGCCAAATTCAAATTGGGGTGCCGTTAAGGTATAAAATTGCAGTTTATTTTTCAAAGACTGCCAGCAACATATATTGACATATTGTTGTCAGAATCGTTTTGCAGAATTTTGCAAGTTGGTCTAGTAAAATTACGTGTTTGAACTTACACATTCGAAATCTATTTCAGAAGCAGTCTGTAGTGAGCTCTAGATTTCTAGGAGGTGGCAGATGACGAGCGAGAATCATCCATTATCCAATATCAGTTTCTCATTGTAGAAATCGAAAACGAACAATCAAGTTGTTTTGGTGGAATTTAAACTAGCAGATAATATTTTAAGAAAGCGTAGGCGTACGGATAGAGACCAGTATTTATGTATACTATGCAGTACTCTTCAGAAATTCATCTAATAATACAGCTTTGAAGTTTGACTGTGGGTACTGCTTTTCTTGGAAATCTACATTCTTTTGCTATTATTCTGAGCAACTTTCATGACATTAATGATGTTACAGTAGAAGAGCACAGTCAGAAAAGCATTGGACTTAGTTAATAGGCGGTCCCATTGAAAAGTTCACCGTGTGGGTAAGGGGATTGAAACATGCCAATTTCACCATCTTTGGCTTTACTTTTTAAGCCAGAGTTGGCCTTCCATGAATACAGATCACTGGGTGTGATATCACTTGGAGAGAATTTCTAAGCATTCACTAGAGTATGTTCCACAAGAGCATGCTACCCACCATTCATTTGCAAATTTTACTTTCATCGCCAATAGTACATTTTAATGTATTAGATTCTCAGCTTTCTCAACTTTATAATACCTAGATTAACCCTACATATTTCTGTTTTTTATATCAATGACATAAAGTGTATCTAATGGATAATTTAAATGTATTTCTGACACAACTCTGTGTCGACATGTTTCATAACATTTTGATTTGTTGCAGCTTTTCATTGTGGAGAACAAAATTGAATCTTTTCTATGGATAACAAGAATATTTACTGTACTAAATGTCATATGGTACTTGGCACCTATATTCAGGTACTGCCCAGTATATGTGATACATGTAATACAACACATTTCTTACAGGCGCACCATACCAGGTTGTCAGGTAAAGAGAGGCTTTGTATGATATCAGTTATTAACCCATTTTGTGGCACTGGTAATTTATGTAATCCCAGTGCGCCCCATTTTATGTAGTAACGTGTGTAATAACACTGTATGAGTTTGCTTATTTTAAAGATGTTACCACATTTATAAGTTACAAATTAGAAAGTTTTCAAGATCCAATATGCTTAATGTTTTGCATATTTGTTAGAGAAGCCCATGCATGCCTCATAAAGTGTATGTCATTTCAGTGTTGTTCAGACTTTGGGCGTACATTTGCACTGGTGATTACGAGGTTTTGGAGTCTCGTTATTCCTCAGTGGTCCAATAACAAAATTGAATTTAAAAATTAAATGAGACTTATGTGTGTGGGTTGAAGTTTGATCACAACTCTTTGAGTTTTTGGACAAGGAAACTGTGGAATCACTCACCCTGACCCTTTTATTCTCTATATAATGTACAGAACTTGTGGTTTTACCCACCCTATTTTATGGTTTCATCCTATAATCACTTGTGGCTTTCAAATTGATTATTCAATCTGCATATGCATATCTCATGGGCCCTACTTCGTTGTTTTATGCATTTTGATGTTTATTCAATTTACTACAGCTGCATGAACTATTTTGTTTTTGTGCTCCTGGAAAATGGAGTGGAATCAACCCTATAAAGTGGTTGTAGAAGCTCGTGACATCTCATGTTTCACTGAAACTAAAAACAATTTTATCCAATTGAATTTTATTTAGTCCATTTTCAAGCTATACGTGCTATAAAAGAGCGCTGATATGTAACGCAATTGTGTCAGCGTTGCGACTGCATCAAAGATTACCGGTTAGCTACAAATAGATTGTTTATTGACTGTAAATGCATCTGGTTGGCTGAGGCAGGTCACATTTCATTTACATTATATTTCTTTCTTAAGGATTTTCGATTTTCAAGAGAGTTTCTTGGTCAACTATTTTTAGAAGACAGTTGTCACTATCTTATGTTTAGCTTGATGTTTCTTTTTAACGGATATCCTCTTACTGGTATCCTTTTTTGTCTTCTGTCTAAACAATCTGGTTGAGTGAAACACTGAAGTTTCTGATACAATTATACATTATAACAGTCTTTATATTTGGTGACTAGTTGACAAAAAGTAGGCGCATTATTACGTGTACAGTAGATTCAGCTACTATCCCTGATGAAGTTGGTACGATATCTAATGTCACACAGCAAAAGATGTGATATTATGCCTGATTCACAAGCTTTTGTGAATCAGCTTATCTAGAAAGCGCAATCTTTCTGCCAATGCAATCTTAT
>JAODVQ020269126.1:0-12859 GCA_025400075.2 Phenganax stokvisi
ACAAAATTTGCCAACTTTGCACGGCTATATTTTCCTTATTTTACAACATTTTGCAGCCAAATTTGGCAGTTTTACTAAATTCAAAATGCTCTTTCAGGCTGTGGTAAAAGATTTTCCTAGTTCAAAATTTTTTGAAATGTTGTCTATAAGGTTAAAGGTCCATTTGAGAGCACTTTACTCGTTTGCAGACCGAAGTTAAGGAAAGCAGCAGTTCTGGTAGTGAAGATGACATAACAAATGTAAGTGGTATGGGCTCTGAAGAAGATGAAGATGACTCACACATAGCTATAAATCAACGTGTTCCTACTTCGAATACTTACTCCAAGAAACAAAGCAGTAAGAAAAGAAAAAGCAGCAAAAACAAATCGGGAAAGTATGTGAACTTACTTTTTCACGTTTCTAGAAGATAAACTAAGAAACTACTCCGCACACTATTTTCACTCCGCCGGATTCTCGTCCTAGCTCACTGCAGTACACTTTGGCCTTGAATCGTGGTGTATCCAATGTAAAGATTAAAATATATATGTTTTCTCTCGAATATCATAACTATCACTTCTCCTACATGCGAAAGGTTTGATTATAGGGTGCATCCACTGTTGCATTTTTTCACGTGCGTGGAAGTTAAATCCTTTTGAACTTTGTATCTTTCAGAAATACTTTAACAGATAGACGCCTAATCATTTTAAACACTACAATCTATACACAATCCATTTCGCGATTGTTTATAAACCGACTTTTATTACAATTTAAACGTTCACGTTAGTATAAAAAACGCTGCAGTGGAAAGATGTTTAAAGTGCGGGTGGAGTGGGTGTTGGTATAACATTCCAAACTCTAAAAGCTTTACCATTTCAATAGTGTAATGTTATCTGGACACAATTGACGATAACGAAAAAGATGGCGGATGTACACTTTACCAGCATGCATTGCAGTCGGAAATCTTTAAAAAACCGAAGTGACGTCCATTGACAGGCAGGCATATGTAAAACAACGAAAAATATAACGTCTTTTATACAAGACGTTATATTTTTCGTTGTGTTAAAATTTTACAACATTAGGTATTTTTCTTGTCATCTTTTTTCACTCATTTATACTGTAAGCCTGCAATGTATTCTGGTAAAATGTACATGTCACCATCTTTTTCGTTATGGTCAATTCGGTTGCCTGTGCAGTAGATTAAATATACCATTGATACTCGTCACATAGCGTAACACTGCTGTTATACTCTTTTCCTCACATTTCCCTAGAAACGTGCCACGAGATATCACAGAGGACCCTGTTGTAAAAACGGATGTAAATGACAATCAGATCTTAAAGAGCGTACATTACGATGACGACATTGTGGAAGAACCTTACTCGCCGACTCTTGAAACTTTAGTCGAAAACGATTTCTTTCATTCGACTGAATATGCTTACAATAGTAAACCTCAAAATGTAAGCGGTGCCATGCAGAGAAATTTTCACAGTCCTACCGAATTTGAGCGAGAACAATTCAACGAAACGGATCCGTACGACTTCAGCGATGAAGGAACTCAGCCGAATCAATTGAGAAGGCGCGAATTCCTGTTGGGTGCCTCGGCACCTGATCTGACAAATTGTCCGCCCGATGTACCGCCGATTGGGGAACGAGAAACTCCGATCGGGAAGAGAATGAGTAGCGAAAGTATTTCATCCTCTAAAGAAAGATGGAACGAGCTTGCTCATTCGGTAGTAAAACAGGAATCCATTAACCAAAGTCGTTTAAGAGAGCAGATTTTGTGTAAAAATCACAAAGAAAACCAACAGCACGGGGAAGAAAAGATAATAAAAAAACAAATAAAGAAAAGCGAAAGGCGGAAACGGTTTGAAAATGAAGAAGAATTTTCACACAATGAACAGCTTGCGCTCTCCCAGGAACGGCTAGGGGATTCAAAACGGTTTTCACAAAGTGCGCTGCTAGCACAACAACAAATCGAAGTGGCTAACAAATTGCGAGCTCTATCCGCTCAAGGATCTTATACGCTTGAGAGTCTAAATCGGGGGGAAACTGATTCGTCGAGAAAAAGTGTTCATTCTTTGGAAGCGCGTGTTGATAATCAAGCAACGAAGCAGGTAATAGCGTTTTCAGTTAAAGTAAGTATGAGCCTTGTTTGATCGTTAAGACAAAATGGAACTTATAAGACCTAAAAACGACTTCTTTTCCAAGGCTTCCAACAAACCAGGATGAAAGTTAACAAAATTTAGGTAGTCAAACAAACTTGCATAGTTGCTTGTTTTCAATGTTTGACTAAAGGTTTCAAGTGTTTTTATTCAAGTTAGAACATATTCAAAACGCTCATAAATTCTTCACTTAGTTTATTTGTAGCTTGAGATATCCTCTAGAAGTATTGTTCATGGCCAACTATAGTTCCCATGTCACTTCTCATGTATATCTTCTTTTCCTTGATACTTATCGTTTGTAGAATATCTCAGTTTTTTAATTCCCATGCAAGTTGCTTACAATGGCCAGTCGACTTCAATGAACATTATATGTTTGATCAAATTTAACCGTGATTAAAAACTTTAACCGCTACTTTTTTCGAAAATGTGACTGATTTAGGGTAATCAAAGCGTAGTGTCCCCAGAATTGGACAGCAATCGTAATGTTACACATAACGAAGAAAGAGCGGGTATTGATGATGAGCCAAGCAAACTTCCCGAACAATTTGAGGATATTAAAACTCCGAAACGACGAAAGAAAAAGAGAAAAGACCAAGAAATTGTAAGGAATTGATTTTGACTACTGCATAAAAAAACTACAAAGGAATGATTAAACAATAAATAAGCTTTGGCAGGATGGTTTGTGTTAAATATTGAACTTCAACGCTCGAATTGTCTTAGAACGAAGGACAAACTTTCTAGCTAGACAATGATATTTTTCTCATGTTGTTGCATAACAATAACTGACCAAGAATTCGTCCGTTTAACATTGTTGGTCAAAACTGCATATTTTGAAGTGCTCATAAACAAATAGAAAATCAGTTGTCCGATTCGTTGTTTGTATTTAGAACGAGAGTCCAGTCGTAGCAGAAGTGAAAGATAGACTGCCATCATTACAAAATATGCCAACAACGATGGCGAAAGAAGCGTGCCGTCAGCTTTATCTTCAAGTGAAAACGTTGGATCGCGAGAAGTTGGCTTTGGAAAGTCTTACTCAGTCGTTGAACGAAGAAAATACCACTTTGAAGAAACTGAATGATTCTCTGACGAGAAACGTCGATACTCCTATTTCTGGTATAATGATTTTATGTATAGTTATGCCGACTTGGGCTGCTTTCCGCTGCATGTCACTACTTAACACTTCAATTGAAATAAAGTCAGTTTATAAACAACCACGAAATGTAATGCCTAGAATTTAGCGTTTATATGAATCTGTGTGTATTTGTTAAAGTGTTTCTGAAAGATATACAAACTTTTGAAAGATTGAATGTTTTGCTTGTGTTAAAAAAACCTCACATGTGTCTGTTCTACACTATGCCCGTCAAAAGTTAAATCCTTCGAAAATTTATACCTTAAATTCAATTGAAGTAGTGAATCGAAAGACCGAAATTGAAATGTACGATGAAGGGCTGCACTCCATGCTCGTTCCGTTTTTTTCATGCACGTAAAAATTTAAATACTTCAAAGATTTGTATTTTTTAGAAATACTTTAACCGATAAAAACGTATTCATTTAAAACACTAAATTCCAAACATTCTAATTCTCGGTTGTTTATAAACGGTTTCAAAGATTCTCGTTCGTGCGTGTGAAAAACGAGACAGCGGACGTGGCCTTACAAACTCAATACTGTAGATTTGTGTTCCAATTTTGAATCATGCATATACGTACATACGTACATATTAGGGAGTTTAAGCTTCGCGCGTTCAAAAGCTACGGCAAAAGGCAGAGCCGTTTTTCTTGGCAGACTTTTTTCGCCTCTCGTCTTTTTGGATTTTCCATTTTGTGTCAAACAGTTTTATTTTAACACCCTGTGCTAACACAACTAATTGTCTTTGCTTTACTGCCTTTATATTGGCAAATTTTTTTTCGTGTGTCGTCTGAAGTTTGCCGTTGAACGCAAAGCTAAAGCTCTCTATACTTTTAGTTTGTCACGGCAGCGAGCTAATTGGCTGTTTCAAATGAGGGGCGTGAATTATAGTACAATAATGTAGTTACAAAATAAATATAAACTAGGGACAAGAACATGAAGTGTGTTCTTACATGCATGTGACCGCGTGAGCCATCTCAAGAATAGTAGTATTTTTCATCAGGTACTTCAATTGGTGAGTCTTTGCAAACGCAGGAGATGGAGGAGATTAAGCAAGAGAACAGTTTTCTAAAAGATTCTGGTATCTTATATTTATTATTTTTTATTTTAAATCTTGATTATATAATTTTTTTATTTTATTGTATTTTTAATCTTGGTTTGCACAATATCAAATCGTTGTGTGTGTACTGCTTGCAGGAAGTTATTTTACCTTTGCGTTTCACAGTTTCCTCTTTTCTGAGGAGTTACGAGGGACGAATCAGTGATTTAAAAATGAAAATAGAAAGAACTTACAAAAAATCATGGAATAGGAACAAAATTCGCGAAAGAAAAAGCGCCAAAAGATCACAAACTAAGAAAAAAGTTCAAAATCAGAAAGAAATTGCAAAATCAGCGAAAAAAATCACAAACTGACTATGACAAGTTTGGTGATGATCACTTGAAATATGGAAAAAAAATCATGGAAAATATTTTAAAAAGTCGAAAAATCACAAAAAAAATCATGTGAATTTTTATGTTAAGTTGTTTTGGAGTGACTTGTCCCTCCAGCTCGAGAGTTGTAACTTGTTTGTGTATAACGCAAATATACGTGCGTGTAAAGTCATTTTTACCTCGTTTGTATTTTAGTTCACAGACTGAATGTTGAACTAGGTCGGTATCAGGCGAAATGTAGACTACAGCCATCTCAGGTATGCTGAATGAGGTGTTTGGTATAGTGTTTTGTCCGGCTGTGGCTGAACGATACATGACGTTATTCTGCTCGTCAAATTTTCTTTTGATTTGCTCGTAATTTTAGGACCTTCATCCGTCCTTGAAAGCAGAAGACAACCAACCACCTTGGCTAGTAAGTATTACAATTTTTAGTGTAAATTATAGTATTAATTATATAGTATAGTCAAGTCCTCGACATTTTTAACCTTCGTGTCTTTTTAATTGTTGCTTAATTTTTAGGTTTTCAACTTTATAAATTGTTTATTGCCATACCAAAATAGAACACAAAACATAATTCAAAGATTGCATTTTGAAATCCAATTTATGGATTAAAAAACGAGACGAGATATGGATTAATATCACAAACTTATTCTCGTCCTGTTTATTAATCTCTATTTTGCGTTTCAAAGTGATAATCTTCGGATTGTGTTTTGGACCATATTTTTATCAGGTCGACAAAAAGATTATTGCACCTTTGTTTTTGGCTTACGACGATCGTATCGCAGAAAAGCAAGCTATTATACAAAATTACGAGGTAACAATTTAACAAGAGCATGCAGCACGAAACACGGTACAGTCCATAAAGACATTTCTTGCCCCAGCATAACAATGTTAAGAGTAAAAGGGCTGTTTTCTGCATAGCACGTCCGGAAAACTTTAAATTCTAAAAAGAAACTCGCTTATGGCTTAAACCACGAAATGAAATGCTTAGATTTAGTGTTTTCAAAGAATAGGTGTCTATCTATTGAAAAATATTTTTAAGAAGTCCGAAATGTGAACCGATTTAAACTTTTACGTTCGTGAAACACTATTTAAAATAACTAAACTTCCGCGTTTCTATAAACAGCTTCCACAGAAAGTATAAGTCTTTGTCAAAATTTTTCGTTTCTTGAACGGTTAGTAGTGTACATGTACTCAAACAATAATTCAATGGCTCATGGTGTTTTATTAGGGACAGTTAAAAACAGTGAAAAACAGTCTTTGTAAAATCACGCAAGAAAACGCTCAACTTCAAGAGGTATTCATTGTCTTTTTGGCTTCAAAATTGAAATACAGCAATAATTTTGAATGTTAACTGTTGGATGCCTATAGCGCTAAAGCAAGCGAAACTTGTCATTTTTACTTTCTAGAAAATTGGTAATGTCCAAACGATTATGCACGATGATAAAGAGTGGTGAGGGCACTTTACACGCCTAATTTCTTATTATTTTCGATTCAATTTAATTTAAGAATAATTCCGATGTACAAGCTGCATCTTCTTTGTTTAAAATCTCGTCTTTATGGATTAACAGTGTCTACATCAAGGTCAAGGATTGCACATATTGTGTTATTTAAAGAAGAATCACTTCATCTTCATTAATTTAATGTTTTAATATCAATGTCACGGATTGAAAATAAATTTAAAAACAAAACTTGCGGTATGTTTTCTCTTTCAAAAACCTTGTCTTCATTTTTTTAGGCAGCATTTGGAAAAGCAAGCCGCACTTGTTTTAAGTGAGAACGAAGTTTTAATGGAGCGTCAAGAATTACAAAACCAAAAATTGGAAGAGCTGACAACTTTTTACAAAAACGAAGGTGTGTCATAGTACCACGATACATTTGTCTATTCCTCAAGGCTGTTTGTGAAGTATAATCCATGCAGTTCGTTCTTTAGCGCGATTTGCACCAACCACCTACTTTTTTCTGAATGAATAGTCGCACTATATGATAATGCGTTCCTCTATAAATATTGGCTATATTTGTAGTTACCCAGCTGTCTAAACAACACCAAAAAGCCGAGGTGGAGAAAAGTGGACTGGAGTCCAAGTTAGAAGTTATGAACACGACCATAAATGGTTATAAACAAGAGTTAGAAAACTCTTCAAGTCAATGGAGGACGCATGTATCTGTTGAAGAGCATTTGAACACCGTCAACGATTGCCGAAGGTAACTATATCGCAGCAGTATAAATATGCCATTAGACTTTCATACCTGTTTTGATTTCAAACTTTTGTGGTAAAAGAAAGAACATGCATGTTCTAAAGGAAGCCAGCTCGTTTCTATATCTTTCTTTCTTTTCTTTAAACTTTATTTAAGGACGTTAGCCTCGTCAACGCTTTGTTGATTTTCACGAGGGACGTCCAAATTAAATATTACAAAAATAAGAACACTAAAGACTAATAAACAATATATACAATATGATGTTCGCCGATTCTGATGTTCGCCGAAACGTAACTGACTTTCTTTAAGGACAGGTTGGAGATTTTCGCTGCAATTGTTGTCGTGTTAAAGGATGTGATCCAGCGAATATACCCGGCTAGTACAATTGATCCAACGAGTTTGCCAATGTATTCGTCAGTCAATCTATTTATCATATTCGCTAAAAGGAGAAAAAACGCAGTAAAAATCGCCCGAGTAAACGGATCTTTAGAATGTGCAACTTTTTCTCGCCTGACACGAACGTTTCAAACGTAGAAAAACGTTAAGAAAACTCATGCGGGTCATTGTAGCTCGCAAACAGCTGTTGGTATATATGCTATAAAGCTGCATGTCTATCTGCTTTTCTTTGAATTTGGACTTCCTTTCAATTACATGTTAAAGTTTTTGGTGTTATAGGAAATTGGAAGAATTACGAAAGAAGACGCAAGAAGAAATCGATTCTCTTACTTTCCAGCTACAGGCAAGCTACTCTTTAGATCCATAATACGTTTTTTAAGAAAACCTGTTGCCAACTCAATTTTCGAACTCCTGTTGTGTCTCAATATTCGACTTCGTTAAAATTCTACACTAGGCTTCTCCAAACTGCCGATTTTCACGGCGACTTTTTCTCACCTTGAAGAATGCGATAGAGTGAATAATTAAAACACATGCAAAAATACAACGCGGTTGGAAGTGTTTGAATTCACTCTATCACATCATGCAAAAGGACAAAATCACCAGCATAAATGGGGCTTGACGTTGTGTTTTCTATTTTGCCGCTTATTCTACCTAGAGCACCCGTGACAAAAACAAAAGTTTATCAATGCAACTGGCAGGTATGCTAATTAGAACTCATTAATAAAGACTGAGTCAGGTGGTGCATTCGGCTAACGAATGGCTTGTCACAAATAGCTAACACATATCAAGAAACCATATTTTCAAAACCTCAAAAACCGGCTAGAAATTTGTTGGGGGCATATCAGTTTTCATAAGCGTCGTAAATTATTCATAGCCAAATCTCCAGAATGCTGGAAATCGCAATTCATAAACCCCAGAATTGCAAATTTTCCCAAAGGAGCATATCCGCCGACACCCCTAAAACGTGCTCTTTCCCCCCCCCCCAAGTCGGGCCCTGGCTACGCCGCTGGTCCTTAGCACTGTACAGTATATATCTTTGTGTCATTACAGAACTAAAGTTGACAAATACTCAGTTAGAAAGGGAAGTTCACACTTTCACAGAAGTTCAAAGGTATTTCTTTTTTTGTAGCTACTTTATTTGCAACATGACGTCATGAGTGACCGTGCACGTTGTATCAGAATATATCAAGTCAAAAGCATTTCACTCGTTTTCTGTTTTGTTTCGTAGAAAACACGAACGTAGCACACTACTTCTAAAGGAAAAACTTAATCACATTCAACAAAGGGAAGCTGCTGCACAGGACACGCTAAATGAAGTTTTGAAAGTGGTAAGTTCGCACAGTCGGCACAGAATCATTTGCACTTAACATTCACTGCAGGGAGTCATTTCAGTTGAGTTTTGTATCTTTTTCTCTTCTGTGGCTGATCTATTCATACGTTTGTACGCCCCATAGCCTTGCTTTGCGCTGCCATGTTTATTTGTTGTTGTTTTTTATTCATTAATCAACTGAACAATGTGCCTACACCATGGACTACACAGACAGGCAGGCAGACAAAAAGACAGGTAGATAGACATGAGAAAGACAGGTAGACATGGGACAGGCAGGCATGAAGACGAATGGACAGACAGGCAGCAGACATGAGTCAAACAGACTTGAGACGGGCAGACTGATTACTGATAGACAGGCATGCATCAGACAGACAGACATGAGACATGCATGCGAGAGACAGATAGGCGAACAACAAGATAGGCATGCAGACAGACATGAGAGGGGCAAACTGACAGAGAGACATACATGAGAGAGAGGTAGACATGAGACAGACAGGTAGACAGATAGACCTTAAAACTTGAGCATTTGCTGCTTGCAACGACTGCGATCTCGTTATCAGGTCGGCGTTCATGTTTCGTATTGTTTCTATCACAGGCTGAAAAAACCGCACTCGAACGAGATGCTCTGAGTGACATGGTAAGCACTGCGCACTTCCGTACGTGTTTAAAGCATTTTCAAATATTTATTTGCCATACTCAATCTGCACACGCTTCTACAATCATCGATTAGTCATGTTTATTCACTTCTGTTTCTATTTACCTTGAAGCTGACAAATAAGCAACTGGAAAACGAAAAAGTTCATTCTCTTATTAAAATGGAAGAAGATAAAGTCAAGGTGCTGTAGGACCAGTGTGTAGAACTGATTAACACTGATTATCATCATCTGTAGGAGCCCTTGCAGTTGAAGGCCCTGCAGCCAGGAATCATGCATGCAAATACATTTCGATTTAGTCCTGTTTTCTCGTTATTTTAAAGGAATGCAAAAACAAAGCTTCTTTGAAAATCACAGCGATTCGAGGAAGGTATAAATTTAGAAAGGTTGTTGATTAATATGTTCAAGTCAAAATTTTTACATTACCGCTCAAGGACTACGTGAAATGCAGGAAAATTAGAGCTTTGATGAGAAAAGAATTGTACCCTGGTGTTTGCAAGCTATGGTTAGGCATGAAATTTCTTTCGTGTCTGTTTACGTTTCTCAAACATTGTTGTTTTGCCAGTTTGGCGAGAGAACTGGCGCGTTCCAAAGAAAGTCAATTGCACATTTCGACGAACGTCAAAGAGCTTTGAGCTAGGTTTCTCTAAAACGTGCATGTTATTCTTGTTAAACGTGAACTTTTGTAACGTAAACAAACATGAAAAAATCTGACGTCTAATGGTATACAGCTTGCAAATAGGAGTGCTTTTTTGCATGAGTTCCTCAGCAATTTAGGCCACGTTGTCACGAGAGCTTCCTTGCTGTTAAGGAGCAATAATCAGCAGTAACTGTTAACAAGGCTAACAGATTTTGTATATTTCTTTGTGTCATTGCCAGTAAACATCTTTACAGAGCATCGATAGCTACAAAATTTAAGCTGCTCCGATAGCAATCCGGTATAGTCTAAACGGGGTCTTTAACTGAAGCACAGTTTGGTAAATATCCGCACAAGTTATAGACGAAGTAGCAACACCGTATATTTGTTGACATGATTCACCCTGTAGAGTGAAAGAACAAGAGGAAGCTGCTGAAATGCTAAAATACCGTTACGAAAACGAAATTAAGACCTTGAAAAACCTAATTCATTGTCAGCAAAGCCAATTAGAAGATATGGTATATGACAAAAGGTAAATACAATTAATTTTGACTCCGCGTAAAAAGATAGGTTTTTGAATTTGAAAGTTCGTCATTTTTAATTTTGTGGCGACAAATTGAGACTAAAACGGCTTTACCTAACCATGCAATAGCTGGTTAGCTTAATCCTTGAGCAAAGTTTTGATTTCTTAGTTATATAAAATTGGAAATATTTTTCCGATACTTTTCCAGCTTCGAACAATTGGCCCCGTGACGTGTTTCCTTATCCTCATTTGTTCCTGTTTATCCTCATGAGTGAGACATCGATCACGTGATCATTTCCTGCCAATTAAAATGGCAAAATGGGTGCTAGTTGATTTGTTTTTGCGGTGAATAGATATTGAAATGTTGAAAAAATATGTTTATGTGACATGAAGCTATTCTAAGATTGTCCTGTTGTAGAAAATAAATGAAAATATTGCGAAGAAATTGGCGGTATGAACAACGAAAGTCGGCGAAAATATTTATCTCTCTGATATGTGTTTATATCAAATTTTTTTGTAACTTTGTCCTTTCATAAGAATCTGAACATTACCCCGTGGTTTGAAGATATTTATTTTCTCGTGGTGAAAACAGTATTTTATATACTTGCTGCATGCACTCTTACTTAAAATAATACTTTGACAACTCGAAGAGGTTAAAACCAGATTTTCGCACCAATATTTTCTATTTGTCAAACTTTTTCCTATGTTTTCACCGTTTAGAAATTTAGAAAACGAACTGAATGTGATTTACGAGAAGGTTGGAGACAGCAACCACATCTTGAAAGATGTCACTTGAAAGTGAAGCAGCAAGTTTGGTTTTTTTTGAAGGGAGATAGTTTCAAAGAAAAGACATTGCTCTATGGATTATCTTGCTCTTAGCCCCCAAATTACTGGTCATTCTGCTCCCCCCTCCTCCCATCTCGCTTTGCTCGTTGCTAAAAAGTATACGTGACTGATAGGTTCTTAATACAATTGTGAATTGACAGTTCTCTGTTAAAACGTGATTTGAACAATGATATAGCCTTTCCTGAATTACCGTTACACGGTTACCAGTGTCGAGATTGATTTTGTCACTGTTGTGAATAAAGTTAGAAACATGTATGCTGCAAATTACGGCTAAGTAAATTGGTCGTTTTCAATAGCAGCATTGACAAAATAGTTATGTAAAAAACCCTACTTTAATGTTGCTTCGAAATGAAAAATTTTTGGCGTGAATTTTTTATGCTGACTATCGCTCCCTTTTTTTGAATAAAAATCGGTTTTCGCTTGCGGAATATTGTGGAAAAAACCAACTTGTGAGAATAATATTCTCGACCAGATAACAAGTCGTGTGGGTAATCATTTTGCAGTTATTGTTGATACATACCTGAGCCAGTTTGGAGTTGGGCTCAATAACCATGGTAGTTAGGTTGTATTCATCAAATCTTGTGATCACTTCGGAAACAATGAGATTTTTAGAGTGTTGATCTTTCTTTATTTGCCGGTTGTCAAAGCATTGATAACTTACTACCTCTTGTGCAGAACTTTCTATCAAATCGTTTGTGTCAAGCCTCTAATATTTTTCCGTATCTTTGTCGGATTTATATGCTTAATTCGAGGCTCAATCATCGAGTCTCCTAATCTAACCACGTTGGCACGCAGGTCCTGGTTGGTTCGGCTTGCATGCCCGTAACTAGTGGGAAGGTTGTCTGTACAGTTACTGGCTTTAATAGCGAAACGCTTCAAAAAAACCACCCATCAACATCAAGTTTTGGGCTTTTATGCTTGAAATTGAAGTTGACCTCAGTATTCTCATTTACTGAAATTATACGTAATACGTTGCAGAATCGTATTCCAGTTACAGAAAGAGATCCTTAAGTTGCCCGCGCTTCTAGTCAGCAGCAGCCACCTTCAATAATACGTATCATCTAGCGCAATATCGAATGTTGATTTTTATCAAGATTTTTTATATTGATAGAGAGATTTTGATTTTGAATTAGTGAAGTAGCGTATAGTCAGCTTAACTTTGAAGAAACTCAGCGAATTATAAGTAGAAAAGGTAAGATTATTGGGGAGAACAGGGAAGTTGACATTTCTGCTCTTGAGAAGACAATGATGTCTGCAGACTCTGCACGTGGTAGAAATACTTCGGTTGCAAAGCAAAGAACGCCAACTGAACGCAAACCTCATAAATGTGATATCTGTGAAAAGCGATTCTCAAAATCTACCCTCCTTAAAACTCACCAAAGAACTCATGCTAAAGAGAAACGTTTTGAATGTGATGTTTGTGAAAAAAGATTTTCAAAATCCAGCAACCTTAAAGGTCATCAAAGAACTCATGCTGGAGAGAAACCTTTTGAATGTGATGTTTGTGAAAAACGCTTTTCACAATTGAGTAATCTTAAAGTTCATCAAAGAAAGCATACTAAAGAGCAACCTTTTGAAT
>JAODVQ020269230.1:0-12859 GCA_025400075.2 Phenganax stokvisi
TAAGACAAACACGAGTGACTGAAAACTTACAAAAGTGCACCGCACACCAGGGTTTACCGCTTACGCCAACAGTCCCGAATGATGGTTTGCGAAGCACATAGCTCTAGTGTGTTTCGGGCTTAATATTACAGGCAGAAGTGTAAAAATGAGAAATTTGTCGCTCTTTGTAAGTATAATACAATAGCCAGGAACTGGCTTTGAATTGTTATCAGCTTGCCAAGCTTTAGAATGCTGCCGCAGAATTCTAAAGTTTTTCGACCTATACTTTTTGACGGGTTCAAAGCATCACTCCTTGTTTTGGGTCTGCTAACTTGTGAAAATAGTGAAATGATGAATCTGAAGGTGTTACAGTCGATATCAGCTCACTTTTCTCTGAAATATTCGAAACTTCACTGCGAACTTCGCATGTTCGTTTCCAAGTTCAAATGTTTGTGATGCGATTCGGAAACAAGTTTGCGTCCTGAGCATTTGATCCTTTGAGCTTTGAAACGAACTTGCGAAGTTGGCAATGAAGTGCCGAATATGTCAGTGAAAAGTGAGCTGAAATCGACTGTAAACTATCAACGCTGTTTTTTGTGTCTAACCAAGACGGCCATTTTTTGCTTCCAGACAGCCGATGTATGCGGATTGCACAACAACGGCCACGTGATTACAAACCCCTATACCAGTAATAAGCATTTGAACAGTCAGCTTCAAAACTAGAACAAGATTGCTGTCTTCGTGTCGTTTGTGTAAAGTAAAGAGCTTTTACTTTGCGAAACGGTGACCCACGTGTTCTGAGTTTTTTCTTTTTTCGGTTTTCAATCATTCGTAAGCATAAGATAGTCTATAAAAATTTTTTGTGATAGTTTCATTTTTGTAATATTCTACTCTCAGTCTGGACGCAAAGCAATGCTTCAGCCGAATAATAAAACCCTCTCCTGCATAATATCGCTTTGGAGCAACAATCCTTTTTAGCTGACATTAGCTGTGGATAATTGTCATATTGTATTGCGTTGTCTCTTACTGGTTTCAAAAAACTGCTAACTTCTCTATGCCAATGGAATATTACATGAAGTATTCGCACTAAGAATTTATGATCGTGCTTGCAACAATGGCGGATTATATCATTGCTCAACATTGTTATTGTCTCAAGATAATGATTTATTACACTGAAGTAAGTTTTCCTTCATTATTAAAATACTTTGGAACGAAGTTGGTCTCATTTTGGAGACTAATAAAAGTTTTTTTTATGAAATTAATACGTTTTTAATACTGTACAAAAGAACTGTGGGAACTTTGCATAAGAACACATATGAATCCGAAAATAAATCTAGTGTAAACGCCTTCTACGAATCCAAATATCTTTGCTTTCGCCATCATTAATGTTACCGTACAAGGTGCCCTACTTGACCCTGCACTTCGTGTAAATATTTACAAAAATAACTAAAAATGGAGGAGACATAGGTGATATTGTCACTTCAGTCTATCTTTTGCAATGTAGTGTAAACGCCTTACGTCAATAGAGAACGAACCTGAATATTTTATGTACATCCGGAAAATTTTGCTCTAGTGCATACAAAGTCCAAGTATAGCTTAGCAGTATGCACATACACCACGTCAATGAATGCAATTATATTACACACGGTTGGCAAGTATATCAGAAAGAATCAATAAAATATAAACACTGGCATATCAAACTTCGATTGAAACTAAACTTCAACTAAATACTGCGAAATAAATAAAAATAAACTTGGATGCTTTTGCTGACTTTCTACATAGTTTCTAAAAATAAAAGTTTTGGAAAATGTGTAGCTTGCCCATTGGAAACAAAAATGTAGTAGAGAATTTTTGATTTTTTTGTCGAGTGGTGGGATGATATTTGCTCGACGAACGTCGTCATCGGAAGGAATCCCGAAGCAATCCCATTACTTGCTGAAAAATGGAAACTTTTCCGGAGATGGCCCGACTATTTTGGGCTTTCACTAGGCTAACCTCGGAAAGTTGGCGACCTTGCCGCAGCCAATGGGATTTATTAAAGTGACTTGCTACAAATTTGAAATTTCTGTGGAACGGGAAGGGAGAAAAATCGACGTAAACTGTCACTCTACGATTTTCGGCCATCCTAAAGGCCAGTTCACATGAGCGATTTTCGATGCGGTTTTTCTCGTGTTGATCGATGTGATAGGGTGGATAACTGGCGAGTATACTTGGTCCAACAATTTTGCTAATGCATTCGCCAGTCAACCTACTCGATCACATTCACTAAAAGGAGAAAAATCGCAGCGAAAATCACCCGTGTGAACTGGCCTTAAAATGAATGGTGACACTCAACTTTTAAAAACACGAAAAGGAGAGTTTTGTGAATGTTTTGGGTGTCCCGACACTCGAGTTCGAGAGTTGAACCACGGAACCAAGATTGTATACAAATACCAAAGCTAGGTAGGCATGTCGTAGCTACTCCTAGATAGCGTATGTTGGTAGTCATTCTCAAAAAATGAGGGCAGTCAACCGGTTTTCTATCAGAGTATAATATATCGTGCATACACCTATATTGATTTGTGGATGCTGCTGACATGTTTTCAGGACAATGGCCTACTATGCGATTGGAAAATATAGGAATCGGCCATTTGTGCTCCCTGTCAAACTATAGGCTTAATGCGGTGAAATATCATGCTTGCTTTTACTATTCTAATGAAACACAATGCCAACGTCTCTCTCGTCAAAAAATGTGGTAGCTAATATAGATGTCGAGAAGATTTGCAAAATATTAAATTTTAGTACACTATTAAATCCATTATTTACACGCAGTACACTTTGCATTCTTGTAGTTAATAATTGCTTAACCAGCAGAATTCATACATGACGCACATTTTTACAAGAGAGAGAACAGAGGAAAAATAAACGAAAAGTTACTAAGAAGGCATGTTGGACAAACCGATGTGTAGCAAAAAAAAGGCAGATAAGTAAGGTTCCAGGATGATGGCACACATCAATGTCTATTGTGTGTAACATAAAGTTTAATTTGAAAAGGCGATATCATCGTTGCCTTCTTTTCATTGACTTGACTTTGCGCTTATCCAAGAGTTCCAAAGCAGCAAGCAACGTTGACGTAATTGTAGATATAGATGGTAACTTTTGCTGATATATTATAAGAATAAAGCTACAATGAAGATATATTAGAAGGCACGCCCTTACAATTTAATCAAAAACTATGTTCGAGCACGGAAGACAAACAACGATTAAAATATGAATTGACCCAAAAAAGCCAAATCAGTATTACAAAAATAGAACAGCACTTATCTTTTGTTTAACAGGACAAAATTTTCCAAAAAGTATTCGATTGTGTGTGTCTACAATCACTTTCTCGTTGTAAACACGAAATCACGAAATGTTTATTTACAGTTAGTGTGCGTGTGTGAGATTTTCCGAGGCTCATGACAAACGCGGGAAGGTCACCTTGGTCACCCGTTCGTTGAGTCAACGATCGATGAAGTTGTCATGATATTTTTGGCATACTGAACACTTTTCAGTTGTCACATTGTGGTTATCTGCGCATGTGCAGAAGCCACTCATGCAAGTAAATCACACGATTACTGGTGCTCGCTTGAAAAATCTTACATGAAAGTACAAAATTTGCAAGTTTGTTTTCGAGGTGATTTTTGTCTTGTTTACTCTATTTTGCTTCCCATCGCTATATCATGAGAATTCACCTGTGACGCTCAGATAAAGTAAGCGTTACTAGATATGTAAAAAGGACAAATATGAACGCGAAAACGAAGTTCGGTAGTTTCTCGTTACATTTATTTTTGCCATAATTCTCAATTTTTTAATTTTGAAAAATTTTTCCTCAGTTTAGACGCACACGATTTCTGCTTGCACTGGCTCCTGAAAAAGTTGGCAGTTTTTTGTAAGATGGACACAAATAATCGGAATCCACCTCAAGAAATCTTAGGGAGAACTTCAAAAAATCATATTCAAGGAGGAAAAATTCGTGGTAATGAATCAGAAGAAATTCATTTTAAAACCAGTGAACTGCCCCGAGAAGGTTTCAAAAATGAAAACAGAGATAAAAATCAAGACCTACTTGCAAGAAAAACTCAAAGGCCTGAGTTGGAAAAAACAAGCTTCATTGAAAATTTCAAGCAATATTTACCTGCATCAGGAAATAGCTGTACATTAAAAGGAAATTTGAAGAGACCTTTAAATCAGTTACAGCATAGTCTGAAAGATCTGGACACACCCATAGATTTTCTGAACTTCAGAAGAGACCCAGAAGATGATAACATGCCTATAATTCTCAACACATTTTCTTTATCCAAAATGCCTTCATCCTTACAGGTTGAAAAACAAGAAGCCAACATTGTAGGCTCCACATACAATTTTCCTGTTACATCCCCATGTTTACCTTCCATTGTTCCAAGATTATTTGCTTCCAAACTGGCCAGAACACAAAGTGGTCATTACAGTGCTCGAATGCCATTTGCGTTCTCCCGTAGTCCGACCAAGGCTGCTAGAACTGATGCTTCTACTGCGGGAACTACTGACGATAATAAGGTTCATAGTCAATGTGAAATCCAGCAAAAAAATTGTAAATTTCACGATGAAGTTTTTTATGATGCTAGCAAAATTCCACCATCTCAGAGCCAAGCTAAAGATTGTGAGCTAGAACAACAAAGCAAAGTTTTGGTGAAGTTTAAAAGTCAAGACGAACAGCTAAGATTTGAGAAGAATAGTCTTTTCGAAAATTGTGAGATTTTAAAGCCAAGACAAAATATTAAGCAAGACCATTTACCGACGAATCAAATGTTTGATGGGAAAGACATGGAGACAAATGATGAGGCATCTAGAATTACTAATATGGCAGTTCGTAATGAAGTTAGCGAATTTCCTTACACTAATCTGGAGGCTCCACTTGAGGAAAATGGTGGGGAATACTCTGTGCGTTTGGAAACGTCTTTCGATGCAACAATGTCTGACCGTCCAATCGAGAATGTTGGTGTGAATACAAAGGATGAAAGTGATTGCCACGTTTTCATGTCACCACGAGATGCCAAAGTTGTTCAGTTAAAACAGAAATTAAAAGTTCAGGAAATGGTTTTAAAAAAATTACGCAGAAATAATGGTTTAAGTTGACAAACCTATTGCAAGTGTCATGCAAAGAAGAAAACCTGGACACAAGCAACATTAAGTTATTTTAAAATTAATTATGCACGTTGTTTTATTGGGTATTGTTCTTTTTTTGGTGCTTTATCTATGAGCAAGCTTATATTTGTTATTTAACTGAGATATTTAAACCATGTTCGTGGAGACTCTCATTTACTAGATGGCTCTTCTAATCGCCATGTATTTTTATGTAATTCTCTTGAACAAGTAGTAAAATGTATAAGTTTGCGAAGGATTCTATACATAAAAGCAAATAACTAAAACCCTACTAACAGATAATTACTTCTCCAGCACTGTCGTTTTGCGCCCAGCAAATGGTAATCTGCTCCGACCAATACAGCATTTACCTCTTGAGTACCGACGTGGATTGAGGCTGTGAACACAAAAGGGACGTAAAACGCAAAAATATTGCCAACGAAATTCGAGAAACGCAGTAAAAAAAAAAACCAGCACAAGGTACATTTAACTGTGGTTCTCGAAATGTGTGCACATTTGAAGAGAATGTACCTGCACCAGAACAAAAACACCGCTTTTTGCAACCGCAAAACCGAGTGTAACTTGTCTGGCAGGATTGCCGCAGTTAGAAAAGAGGAAAGCAGATATGTAAAATTGAATGAAACTCGCTTATGTGGTGTTGGTCTTGCCATCAAAATTGAAGAAGCAAGATCTTTTCCGGTTTCCAACAAGTGTCTCGGATCGCATCAGAAT
This sequence comes from Phenganax stokvisi, assembly GCA_025400075.2. Lineage (NCBI taxonomy): Eukaryota > Metazoa > Cnidaria > Anthozoa > Malacalcyonacea > Clavulariidae > Phenganax > Phenganax stokvisi. The sequence continues at coordinate 5,854 of JAODVQ020269230.1, forward strand.
ACTAATGGGGTTGCTTACCAGTTGCTACGCTCTGATCATGGATAGCGTTGAGAAGGGAAGTGATGACGTGTGCAATCATTTTCATAATGTCATCTATCGCTGCCCTCGTAAGGATAAACTTATTCTCGATGGGGACTCTCCTCTTCGTATTGATGTTGATTAACAAATATGAACCGTCATGGCGTAGGTCGTATAAACTCTAACGGTTTCGTATACTAACTGTGCACTCCGAGTTTAAGTTTTGCACCACAACTACTTCTTTTCAAGAATCTAATTGCCACAAAACATCTTGGGTGTATACCTAGATCTAAGCATTGGCATCTTGCACAATATGAGAACCCCAAGAAGTGCAATATTAGGAATTTGATACTACACGCTCCTTTCATAACACCTGCAACCTCTCCGATCATGTTCCACTTCGTTTCGAGGCTCTTCAGCGTTTTAAACACTGCAGAGCGGTACAAACTTCATGAGCACCTAAACGCATGATTACTCTGGAGGAAAACAGGAGGAGCTTTATGATAAGCTTGACACCGCCCTTAAAGATTTTAAATTCACTGATGATGTTGATTCACCTTGAACGGTTTTGTGCGATGCAGCACATACTCTCCATTCCTTAAAGTTCATTGGCTCCCTCCTCGTAGTGAAGGCTAGTTTTAACTCAGGAAAATTGTCTGCGGACCGAAGCGGACACGGCATTTCGTTTTTGTCTTGTGAATTCTAGATCAGAGTCAGTGAGTTGAACACGAAAAAAGTTCCCAGTTCATTCCAATCTGGAGTAAAATTCTATCATGTCATCAGTCCCCCTCACAAAGGAGTCCCATGAGATGCGCATGCGCATCACTGGTCTGTGCTAGCATTGCGTTGGAAAGTCAAAACACCAAGAGTGAGTATCTTCCAAAAATCCAAAGTAATCTGGCCTATCCGGTCGAAAAATATTTCTAAATTCGCATTGGAAAGCACAGTAGGACACCTAAAAAGACAGTGTTCCATAAGTTGAAATATTTTACGTCCGACATTGGGCGATGTGGCCGAAAATAAAACCGAGGCATTGGAAATGCGGACTCCTTCGACTAGCAAAGAAGCAGATGGTGGCGATCTGAGGGCCACGAAGGCAAAAAACCAAGTATTGACGATACTTTAGTAAGCATGAACAACAATATAAAAACAATGGCCGGACTCCTTGAAAAGTTCTACACACGGGGAGAAATAACGGCAGAACAGAGGCAGCCTTTACGAGGCAATTGCCCTACGGGAAACAAGAGATCCCACTTGGTTTCGGACGATTCCGAAAGAGATGCATGGCCATTCAGAGTCAGATACGTCGGGAAAATTCAGATGATGAACTCGTTCTTTGTGCTGGTGATGGTGAAGATGACTTAGCTAATTTGACATGGTCAACTCAGACTGCGTTGACGACGTAAAATTGGACAGGGGCGTTGTGAAGGCTATGTGTTTGAGGGGGTCTGAGCCTTAAATTTGCCGACAAATTGGGCGTGGCATAGGTGTGGCTTGGGTGTGGTCTATGTAATTTCCTTAACATATCTTATAGGATTCGTCTGAGAAAAGTTCAAATGCATTTTAATATCTTATCAACAAATAGAGGAGAGGGCCATTAGTCACTATAAACAGTACATATAGCAATCCTCCTTGATTTCAAGCCAGGCCACAGTGTAGCTAGATTATGTACACATCCGTGATGTTCATCCATGATGTCCTTCTCACAAGCCATTAGCATAGGTTCTTCCAGCCTCTCGTCACTAGTCCTCGACCTGCACAGTTTTTTCACTATTTTTAGCTTGCTAAAAGTCCTTTCATCTTTGGCAACAGTTACAGGAGCAGTTAATACTAAGCGATAAGCTCTGTTGGTCAATGAGGATACCAATTTCATATCCTCTTCCTTTTTGGCAGCACTGAAGAAATCTTGAACATCCGATTTCGTCGCTTCAGGATCTGGTCTATCTTTACCACGCTGGAACTTCACCAAAGCTTCAAAGGTTTGAAGCGACGATGGTTCATTGTCGGGTTGCAGGGCATTCCAAGACATCTGTAAACGTGCGTATTTGCGTATTTAGGATGGCTTTGAATTCTTTTCGATGAAATGACTCTGCGTTTAAACTTGCAGTGGTATTGGGATTGTCATCTATTCCGCGTGGTGGCACTATTTGGCGATGATATCGTCGAAAATCGCTTTCAGCATCTGTTCCAACTTTCTTGGCAAACGATACTGCTGCTTAGATTTCTGCATTCATTCCGTCGATATCTTCATGAACGTTTTCCAGGCTCTTCACTGTCGATTCGATGATAATCATGGCATCAATTACATTCAGGTCTTCACTCTAAAGTGTTTCCGTCATTCACTTTGTCTTGTATATAATGTTCTTCATGAACATGATTGACACTATAAAATCAAAGCGCAGCATCTTGCAACGTAAACCACAAGTAGTTGAAGCAGTACCATCGTCCAATTCTTTCAGCTTGGAAAGGCTGTCTAGGATGGCTTCATAGCTGGTCCACACTGACTTGACTGACTCAGCGCGAGCTGTCCAACGAGTTCTGGAGAGATTCCGTAGGTTTAATGGATTGTCTATTTCCATGGACTTAATTGACTATTCTAGAGAGGAGTTGCGTTTTGGATTACCAGAGTAAAATACAAAAAGTGCTTCCAAGACGTTGACAAGTTCTGTGATGATGGCGCTTGCTTTGCAACTGTGATCTATGACCGAGTTCGAACGATGTGCCAAGCATGGAATGTATGGAACACGTTTTCCGAGCTTGTCCTGAAGTTGCTTTTGAACACCGTTAAATCGTCCGGACATTGATGCAGTGTAGTCATAACTTTGGAAACACAATTCATCCAGATTTAATCCTTGTTTAGTTAAAGACTCAATGATCTCAGCTGCTCCACCTGCACCATTGTTGTCTTTGGCTTCAGTCAAAGCAAACAAACGCTCCCTGGGATGACCTGTCTCATCCACGTACCGACAGGCAATAGCAAGTTGATCTTTGTGCGATACATCTGGTGTTGTATCCGCCATGACAAAGTACACGCCAGCGTCGTTGACTTCTTGAACAATGCGTCGTTGAACCTCGCGTCCAATAAGTTCAATAAACTCGTTTTGAGATGGAGCACGTAAATAAGTGATGTGGTCCGGACGCATCCGCGATGTGTTCAACCAATGCCTAAGTTCTAGACTGTACTTTGAAACTACATTTACTATTTGTTTAACGTTTCCGTCACCATCACTCAGATGACCGCGGAAAGCAATCCCTTGACCTCCAAAGGTCTTAGTAATATCCAGCAAGGTCTCAATCACTCTCCTATTTCGCTGAAGGTCTTTCTCTCGTTGAATAAGGGTGGTACGCTTTGCCTAATCCAACAGCACATCGACGTGTCCAGACGTTTCGGCGAAGTGAGCATAGGAAAGGAGTGCACTCTTGTGGGCTAGAGAAGAGAAATACTTTGCTAGTTTTTTCTTGTTGTTTTGTACCAGAACTTTTAAACTTGTGCCACGATCGAACACTTTCCTTGACCCATGCGGTATCTGCCTTTTCTGCGCCAGGGCCAGTACCAAACAAACAGCATACAAAACAAAAAGCAGGATCCTTCAATAGGCTGTACTCTAGGTGAGGATATTCTTTAAGCCACGCAGGATTGAAACGTGAATGCTTGTGACCTTCATTTGTGGCATTTGGATATTGTTGCAAGAAGGGTTGGTGTGGTCCAACTCTGATAAGATATTTTTTTGGTTTTCTGTAAGGCTGGTCGATCTTTCTGCAGGATTAAGCAATGGAAAAGCAGTGTCCTCTTTGTATTCATCAAGATTAGCTTTTGAACTTTCAAGTTTGTCTAGGATCTTTGACGATAGTTCCACGAGATGGCTTGACGATTCTTTTACCTGCTTGGTCCCGCAAACGCAGGCATACTAACTGAAAAAGTCATCGAAACCTTTTTTGGAGAAGAAATAAGATGTAAACTGACACAACTTAAAGAAGATGTGAGTATCTTTCAGGAAAGTCTTCCTGTACTTTTAGAGTATCTTCATGATTCATGCAAAGCATTCCAAGCTGGACAGGTAGGCAAACATTGCAGCTGCCTGATCGGGCATCACGAAGGACAAAGAAATTTTGAGTAATGTTCAGGGTGTGGAGATGGCCTTGATTGAGGTACCCAACCAAACTAGTATGCCAACACCAAAATTTCCTCCTCACGAACTTCCCTTAGTCGATGATGCAATAATTAAACTTGTCGAAAAAGTGGTTATTAGAAAAGTACTTTCTGCCTAAGGTCAACATGTTTCGATAATTTTCTTAAAACCAAAAGCACATGGTACCCACAGGCTTATATTAAATTTAGAAAAGTTGAATAAGTCTGTTGAATACGCACATTTTAAAATCGACTTGTTAAGAACAATCACAAAATTAGTCGAGAAATATTGCTATATGGCAGCATTAGACTTAAAGGATGCAAACTATTCAATACCTATTAGAGGACATGAAGAAAAATTTCTCCAATTTGAATGGAAAGGTACCAGTTCACTTATTTATCAAATGGTCTATCTGGTGCACCCAGAATGTTTACCAAAATGTTAAAACCAGCTTTGGCAGCCTTGCATAAATGGGGACATTTCAACACTGCATATTGATGATTGCTATTTACAGGGAAAAACTTACACTCAAGTGCACAGCAAATGTGATTGACACTATTATATTATTTTATTCCTTAGGGTTTGTTGTGCACCCCACGAAGTCTTTTATCCCTTGCCAAGAAATAGTAGCATTAGGATTTCTCATAAACTCAGTCAATATAACCAGCCAACGCACTAGAGAAAAACTGTTGGTCTTAAATTAGATTGCGAAAAATTGCCTAAATCAGTTCAATTACTTTCGATTAGATAAGTTACCAGAGTTATTGATAAGATTGTTTGCTAGTTTCCCTGTAGTCATGCACGAACCTCTGAACTACCGTAATCTAGAACGAGATAAAAGTCAGGGCCTGAAATACGAGAAGTGAAATTTTGACGCGTACATAATATTTTCACCACATGCAGAATCTGAATTGACTGCTGGGTGTGCAGTGCAGAAGTGGTAAGCCAGAGGCTGAAAAGAGAGGTTCTTCAAAGTACAATCTTCATTGATGTCTCACTTTCAGGTTGGGGGCAGAATTTTATGGGAAATCAACTGGGAGGCTCTGAACGGAGAAAGAATCTAAACAACATATAAATGATCTAGAAATGCTGGCGATATGTTTGGGTCTAAAGACCTTTGCATCAAATAAAGAACGCATACACATTAGGGTAATGCGTGACAGTACCAGTGCCGTGAACATTCTCAACCACATGGGAATCAGTCACTTCGACTCGTTCAACGAAATTAAAGAAATGATCTGGGAATGGGGCATAATTAGAAATAAATGGTTAATCGCTGCACAAATCCCTGGCAAGAAAAGTACAGTTGCAGATTGTGAATCACGTAAAAATCAAAAGAAGTCAGACTGGATGCTTGATAAAGCAGCACTATTTTGGGCTCTGGAAGTTCTAAAAATTTCATCAATTACACGCCCATGTTTTGGCTTTGGTGGGGCAGTCGCCAGGGCAAGTGCCTTTCATCAGTGAGGCTGGGAATTCGATTCTCAGCGTGAACTTAACTTTCTCATATGAAAAGAGTCTGTCAATTAGTGTGCCGAAAGTCCTACTGGGAACATTGATAGGGTGGGCTATACGATAGGCAGATTAGGAAAGCAATATCACAATTTATCACAAGATAAATATAGCATAGGTTAAATATGCACATTGTAGCAAAGTCCACGTAAATACACCGAATTGTAAATTAGTTATGAAGAGCTCTTGCAGGGATAATTAATAAAATTTCACATCATATCATATCATACCCCAATGCGAAAGCAATAGATGCTTTCTCACTTAAATTGGGAGAATTTAAATTTCTATGCCTGTCCTCCATTCAGTGTGATAGCAGATGTACTAGCCAAAATCCAAAAGGACGAGGTCAAGGTAATAGCAGTATTTCCAGATTGGCTGACCCAAAGTTGGTACCAAAGTCTCCAAACTAATGAAGTAACAACCAGTGCACTTGAAGATGAGCAAGACTTTACGAACACTACCGTTACAGTTGAAAGAGATTCATCCGATGTGGCAGAAAATAAATAGCATGGTTTGTCAGTTACCCACAAAAGTTTGGACAGGTATGAAATATCATCCACAGCAAAAGACCTACTGGAAGCCTCATGGAGGTCAGGAACAACCAAACAATATCAAACATACTTGAAAAAATAGGTACACGAGGCGTACATGTATCTGCGCTCCTTTGTATCGGACTGCAGATTGCAATGTCTGAGTGTAGGATGCATAGTATCAGTGTAACGCCATCAGACTGGGCCTAAATTTGCACAATTCATCTGAGTTATTTGTAGTATTTTTAATTGAAACAATTAATTAGTGCGCATATTGTTTTATGATCCGAGAAATATGTTTCTAAAATATGTGAATTTTCACTAGTTAATGGTAAGTTCCATAGGCGTAGAGTATGGGGGGGGGCTTTGGGGCTCCAGCCCCCCCGAGAAATCTTACAGTGGGGACTTAGCCCCTGTAGAAATCTTACAGAACTTGTTAATCCAGTTAACGCTATAGCTACCCATGTTGTCACCGGTTAATTCCAGTGACAGTATTAGTTACATAAAACATAAAAAACTTTTTACAACTACAGCATCAACATTCCACAAGCAAAACTAATTTATTTCCGTCATTCCAATTCTGTCGTGATTGTTATGTTCCTTTTTGTGCACGCTTAAACGAAGTGTGGCCAGCATAGTAATACACCGGTCTACATCAATTCAATCTTGCAATTATAACAGTTAAACGACCACGTGTTTAAAGTTTCAGCCCCCCAGGACAAAACCAAAACTCTACACCTATGGTAAGTTCGTATAGATATTAAGAGATTATTAACCGAGCGCGAGGTCTGTACGGAAAAATATCAGACCGAAGTC
>JAODVQ020269336.1:0-12859 GCA_025400075.2 Phenganax stokvisi
ATGATAAAAACAATTAGTGACCGGTCATAAAGTACAGGGGGGAGTGGGCTGGAAAATTAAAAATTTAGGGAACATAGTTTTCAGCATCCCACCCTGTGAGTTTGCTATAATTTTTCATGGCCCATCCTATAGGCTTCACACAAAACATAACGACCCACCCCTATTCTGATAGAAATGATGAATAACATCTTATTCATGCACCTCGGACCCGCACAATACGCCTCATGTTTTGCGTTACTCATTGCCAGAAATTTTGGACATAATTAACATCTAATACCTGAATTTTTATGGCCCACCCCCTATTTTTCCCAGCCACCCCCCTGTACTTTATGACAGTCCCTTATACCGTTCAATATACACCTCTCATATAATATTTGCATAATTAAGTTTCTAAGGCAGTTAGGCCTGCTTGCACCATTTCTTTGCAGCTTTTGGTGCAATAGGTTGTTTTCCTACTTGGTAACATAGCTCTGTATATTCATTTTTCCTTTTGACCATTCGGTGAAAAAAGAACATGTGGTGAATATATGGCATAGCAGTCATTATTCTTTTCAACCTGCTGGCCCAAACATTGACCTGTTCAGCTGCCATTGTGTTAAAGGTTTCTGAGAGGATGTTGTCCGGATTGTACTTGATTTTGCATGAAGGGTCCTTGTGGTTTGCAAGTGCAGCCTGTCAATGACCTTTGTGATGCTCTTCCACATCTTATCAAATGGAGGATGTAAAGGTAAATCCTTGTGAGCAGCGCGAAGAGAATTTAAATGACACATATTATCATATGCTAAAACAATTTCCTCTATAGCATGTGAAAGCTCTTCATCACTCATGCCACTGTTCTTCATTTCCATGAACTTGTTATACAACCATACAATAGTGATAAGAAATGCTTGTGTGGGTGATTCAGACCTGCAGCAGAAGATAAATGCTACAAATTACTTTCCCATTCACTGTAACTACTTTTCAACATTTGCTTATACAGTAAATACAATAATCTAATTTTGCATTTAAAATGCAGTCCTTACTTGTAAAGAGGCTGCCAATACTCAATATGTCCACCAGCTGTGGCAATGATGAAAATACCCCTTGACCATTTCTGCAGACGTTTTTTTCCAACGGTATCCTTGTTACATGTCACTTCCTCCAGTTCCTCACAGTCTTTAACAATAGCCTGATTCTTAGCCATAAATGACCTAGTTCCTACAAAATGTGTATAAAGTATACATACCAACTAGTCTAGCTATAAAATGTTTTAATTCATTGGATGGAAATGCAACCAAGAGTGTCATACTTTACTTTTTCACAGAAAATCTAGCGACATACTGGTAATGGAGGTTAGTCAGTTACACAGCAATTATTCTAATAGTTCACAGTACTTCACAATGCCATTAAATTATTATAAATTATTACTGCACCTTGATATACTGCTGTGTCATCCTCATTGACTTCAGAAGTTTCAGGGTTTATTTCCGTAAGTATGTCACTGGGTTCTTTTGAATTTTAGAAAAATACAATTTTCACTACTGGCTTTACTTAAGGAACATTAATAAAAATTATGGTTGCCCTTTACAATAACAAACCAATAAGTGCAGTCTTAATCAATTACAATACCTTTATTTTTCTTCTTACAGTAATCCAGAAAGGGTCTTAGTTTTGCTGGTATTCCTTTCTTTTTCACCTGGGAGGAGTGTCTATCACAAAAAGCTGAGTGGTACTCAGGGTTTCTTGGGCAGACATCAGGATAATTTATTTCTCCTTCATAGCCAAGAATTTCCACTTGAACAGGAAACATACAATGTGCATAACATAGTTTCCAATTACCATCCAGGACATACAACTTGCCACAGCCTTACAAAACAACATTTATATTACTACTATAACTTCTTTATTGTCAAAAAAACACAAGTCTAGTACCATTTATGGACACACATATCCAACATAGATATGGACTGAATTGCATCACTATACTTGTACCTTTGGTTTGACAACCCTCATAGCATTTGTGATCATATGATGTTGCAACTTGACTACGCACAATAAACTCAGCAGCATCTTTTGAGCCAGATGAATCTGAGTAAGTCTTCTCTTTTGAAAATGACCATTTGTCTGCCAAGTCCATGTCTAGTAGCTCAGTATAAAGCTCACATTCCCAGAAGGCAGCAGCGACAGATTTTCGACTAAGTTCACCAGGAACGTGAGCTTTTGCAAGAGTGAGAAATAATGAAGTAATTATATACACCCCATAAATGTATATCCCCATAAACTATGAAAATAGAGTGTTTACAATAATTGCATTTGACAAACCTTTCTGACACTTTTGTTTTAATATTTTGCTTTTGCTAACCTCTAAAATACATCAAACAAGACATGTAATTAATAATTAAACAAATTATTGCGTAGTGCTCAGGGTAGTATTGATATTATCACAGTACTATCACAAATCATCAGTACTATCACAAATCATGGTATTATCAACTTCAGCTGCCCCAGCATCCATTAAAATATCAACATTAATAAAGTCTGAAAAAGATGCAAATTGCAAATACGCAAATTAGAGCAATCAACACGAGTTTGTGTCTTGTAAAGAGTTGATCGCTAGTCTATTCACCTGGTAGGATACAAGTACATACCGTGTGAAAATCCAGTAACCTGGTTCTGGGAGCTTTTTTTACCAGGTTCCACAACATCGCATGCTTAAATTGAATATATGATTCTATCCATTAAACATTGAACACAATTGATTTGCACTTGAACTAATTTCTACTGTTATTCTACTGTTACTTGTAAAGCTATTCATAGTGTTAACTACCAGTACAACACTATGCATATTGCTACTGGGATATAGGAATTTGATTACAGATACTTAATTAAAATACATAATTTATATACAGTATACCTGATTCGAATCTGTGTTTGATCTCCTCATAATACACTTCATTGTATGAGACAGAAAAGCTCTCGAATGATACAAAAGAGTGGTTTCTATATAAGCAAATAGTTCAATATACGTATTAATACACAGTTGTAGCATCATTATCTTTGAATTTTTTAGAATATATACCTACATAAGTGAGGGTATCCATCTGTACAGCTTTTTTTCCATATATACTACATTGGTAACATCAACCAAATTATCCTTCTCGAGAATTTCTTTAGGATAGTAAGATGCACTACCACTGCTGTAGTGTGTCATTGACCGACCATAAGATACTTTACACCCGTGACATCTAAGGTTAACTTTGGTGGAGGGCTTTGGACCATCAACTGTATAAAGTATACAGCTACTCAGTGCGTTCGGAGCAGTCAACGCCGTGCCGCATAGGGTGCAATCTTCTACAGGAGGAGCAATGAAACTACCGTAATTCAAATCGTCATTCCCATTTAACTTGGTTAACGTGTCTTCAAATCGAGTTCGTTGCGTTTCCAAAACATTTAACTCTGGAACGAATTCTTCAATACATTTCACTACTTCATCCACCAATGGTAACGAAATGTGCTTTTCCTCACATAATGCGTTAACTATCTCAAAAATAATCTTTGACCAGCCGGTCTGCGCCTACAAAATACACGAGGCACATGCTGTATTGCTGCCATCACCCACAATTCCGTGTCGAAGCCGAACATCAATGCAAGCAAACTGGCTGCATCTATATCGTTCTCCTTACGTCGTAATCTTAGCAATTCTGAAACTTTCCATACAGTCAGATTACTTTTTAAACTATTCAACGAGTTAAAAAGCTCCCTCCCCTCGTGAATTTCTTTCATAACAGCTTCAGGAGAGGAGTCAACTTTCGGTCTTTTCGACGCCATGTTACATACGCGAATATAAACTTAACAACACGTGGCCTGCACAACTCACAACCAGGCCTCTACTACACTAATACGCATTATGCATAATATTATGATTTTATTACTCTAAAAATCAACTATGCAACTACGGGTAGTTCAAGGGTAGTAGAGAAAACCCTCATCATGAAACTAGCCTCTCATGCGCTCAATTAGGTGTAGTTTATGAAAGATACTTGAAAAAGGAAAATATCGATCTCTTTGTTTTTTCTAAGGAGTATTTTGATACAATTATTTATGACTCTAGAATGGGTGAAAATGGTGAATTGACGAGTTTAACAAACGATAATATTTTCTTATGATTGAACGATAACCATTATGATTTGATTATCTCACCAAAATCTTTTAGTCAGTTCAATCTGTCACATTTCTGTTTTAAGTGTATGCAATATTATTGTTGCAATGAGATCGGTATTTTGCATGTGTGTAGATTAAATTCATCATGTTTAAAATGTTATTCTAATACGAAACAATGCGATGATGAAGAAGGTCTAAAAGCAATCTGCACTGGTTGTAATATATTATTTCACAATCGTAAATGTTTTGAAAATCATTTGTTTCAAATAATTTTCATTCAAATAAGAATAACATGCCAAAGTTAACACCATGTCAAAAAATGTTCTTTTGTAAAACGTGATATAAGATCCTTCCAAGATTTATGTATATTAAGAAACACCATACTGTTAATCACTCATGCGCAAAACCATATTGTTGTCATTGTGGAAAATATTTAGATAAAAAACACTAATGTTGTATAAAACCAATAAACAGTGAAAATCCTGTTTCACCTACGTTGTTTTGTTGTTTTTTTTATTTCAAAACAATAAAGGAGTCGAAAGGATACATGACACCGTTCTATTGCATCCTGCAAAAAGTCCGTTCTTTTTGTGATAAACAAGATTTCATTAGGAATTTCGAATAATATTAACCCCACAGCAATATACAATCATGCGATATGTCTATTAACCCCGTGGAACGTTGCGGTTATCAGCAATATGTTTTTGAAGAGAAAGACAATTTAAGCGTGGTAGAACACTTATTCGATTGAATGCAAGAAAATCATAATGCTGTATGGATTGCGCATAGTGGTGGTCGTTTTGATACTATTTTTTTACTTCGTTTTTTACTAACAGAGAAAAATTTACATCCTTATATGATCACACACGGTAATAAGGTTCTTTCGATGTCTATACCGGAAATTAACATTGTCTTTCTAGATAGTTTTTTATTTTTAAGTATGACATTATCTCAATTTCCTAAAGCATTAGGAATTCCAAATTTATGCAAAGGTTATTACCCATATCTTTTTACGGATTTAAATTACGTGAGTGATATGATTTCCGAAGAATAATTTGACTTACCCGATGATGAAAAAAAAATTGGAAAAATTTAATTCGTGGTATGATGAACAGTTTACAAAACAATACGTTTTTCGAGATGCTTTATATTATTATTGCAAAATGGATGTAGATATTTTAAGACATGGTTGTTTAACTTTTTCGCATCTTATGGACGAGATTACAAACGTAAAACCGTTTTATGATAAAGGATGTAAAACTATTGCATCATTAGCCTTGAAAATATATCGAGCTAATTTCTCAAAAATGGACACAATTGCACAATTACCTGCAACAGGCTACAGGGGTAATGTAAATCAAAGTGTTATCACCATGTGTTGGCTTGAAGAGATTCAGAATGCATTGAATGAAAAATCTTACACGCTCAAAAGTCATTTGTCCAAGCACAGTGAGCCTAAAATTTTATGATGATTCGTTGACGGTTTTCGTGAAAATACAAAAACCGTAAACCAATTTTCGGTTGTTTTTATCATGGTTGTAATGAGCGCTTCGACGAACATGAATACAATACGGTCTACAACGATTCGTTCTACAATTTACGTCATTGTAGCATGCAATTTATAAATGAATTGAAAATCAATGGGTATAATACAGTTATCATGCAGGAAGGTGATTACATTAGACACTGAAGTCTTAACATGAAACAATTTAAAAGAGAAAAAAGATGTATTACTCGAGAATTACCCTAAGAACCGCACGATGCACTTTTTGGCGTTAGAACTTCACCAGCACGTTTATACTGGTCGGCGATTAATGAAGATCAGAAAGCACATTATATTGATTTTAAATCATTATATCCAAGTGTTCAAAAGAAAAACTTTTATCCTGTTATGCATCCTACAATTTATACCAAGACAGAAGGTACATTCAACATATGTAACGTGTTCAGTTTAACTAAGTGTACCGTATTACCACCGCAAGATTTACTCTTCCCGGTTTTTTACCCTTGCGCATTAACGATAAACTAATATTTATGCTTTGTTGTTCATGCGCTGAGGGTAAACTTTATGACATGTGTAATCACGAGGAAAACGAACGCTTGATTTGCGGTTCGTGGACCAGCGTAGAAGTTCATAAGGCTATCGAATACAGATACAAAATTATTAGAGTTTACAAAATCTATCACTACGAACAAAAAGATAAATTTTTTTCAAACTGTGCTGATATATTAATGAATATTTAGCAGGAAAGCTCAGGTCTGCCTGACTTGTGCTTTGTTGACGATGAGATAGATGAGGTAAAGATGAAAAATTTAATCGACGATTATTATAAACACGAATGTGTGTTATTAGAGCATGAAAAAATTGAGCATAATCCTGGAATATGTACCGTGATGAAAGCCTTGTTAAATTCGTTGTAGGGTAAATTAGCTCAAAACGAAAATAACGCTATTGTTCCCTTCATTGATAATTTATACGCATTGATAATTTATATGATTTGCAAATTTTAGCTAATGACAATACTGCTAAAATAACAACATTAGAATTTCTAAACAAGAATGTAGTGAGAACAATGCATGAAAATAGAAGATTAACCTCTTAAAAATCTTAATGTCATCATCGCATCGTTCATCACAGCTTATACGCGATTAGAATTATTCGAGCTGTTGAATCATCTAAAAGAATGAGCGTTGTATTTTGACACGGATTTGGTAATATACACGTGTGAAAATGAACACGTTGAAAAGACATCAACTGGTGAATATTTAGGTGATTTAACAGATGAATTAAATTCTAAAAGAAAAGCAGACTGCGGCAAAAAATGGATTGAAAATTCTTGCTCCACCAGTCCTAAGTCTTACGCTTATCTTACCAATGAATATAAACACAGATGTTGTGATGAAGTTATTCATTGCAAAGGTTTTATGCTGAAAGGTGAAGGGAAACAAAAACTTACATTCGACTCAATGAAAAGTTGTTTAGAAGATTCAGAACGTGTTATTGAAATTACTTATAAGAATAAAATTACTCGTACAAATCAGCAAAATATACTTGTCAAAGATGAGACAAAATTTTTTAAATTTACGTTTGATAAACGCATCGTTAAGCCTGACCTTTCAACTGTTCCTTATGGTACAAAATTATTTTAAAAATGCATTTTTTCAGCTCCTTTTTATGATGATGATATGAAGTCCCAGTCAATGTGGTAAAACGCACTTAATTAAGAAATTGATTAAAAAAACGATTGACATAATTAATCCACCAGCAGAAAAAGTTGTATTTCTTTATGCTGCAGATCAAGATGATTATGCAGCATTAGAGGAAATGGTTGAAAGAACAAAAAGATTTTTCATCTTTGAAGTTGATTCAATTCATGGATTGTAAAAAAAGTATTCCGCCTCTTGAAAAGATTTTGGAATCAAAACAAAATGATGAAAGAGTACTACTCATCATGGATGATTTGATGGTACATCACTTAAAAATAAAACTAATCGTAAAAATCCAAATAACTTAGTAAGTAGAGATGCACATCATGATTTATCGATCATATACGTTAGTCAAAATATGCAGTATGGAAATGGGAACTTACGTAATGCCCGTATCAATTTGCAATATGGTGTTTCTTTCAACAACCTGATGGATGTTCGAAATTTACAAACTATTACACAAACTTAAAGAATTCCTGTGGATGCAATGGACTATATCCGGAAGGGTATTGGATGTAATAAATATGGTTATGTGGTGTTTGATGCTAAACTGAAAGATTATTCTAATACAAGAATCAGGACGGGTGTGTTCCCTGGGGACAATAAGATTATATAGGATGTAGAAAGAAATGATTAATATAATTTTTAAATATGTATTTATATATTTATTTATTTGTCTTAATACTATCAATATAATTACAACAAATTTTACTACAATTACTCTTCGCACATTTTTTTAATATATGAGTTAAAACGTATGAACGAACAACTATAGTTAGTAAAAAATGTTCAATTTGGAATAAATATTGCGCGTTTCCAGTACTTCTTACTACGTGTAAACGTTTCATATTATAAGACATATCATGCAAAAACAGTAAGCACTGGATACCGCACAGTTTTGAAATCATACTTTGTCTTTGGACACGTCCATAGTTCACCCATTTACAATTTAAAATTTCCTGTGTAAAAGTTTTCCAATAATCTCGTTAATAAAATGATACCAGATTTGCGTAACTATCGAAATAAAATAAGTGATCATAATTTTTCCAAAATGCCACCCAATATTGCCCCTCGTCATCAGCCTCGCCTGTATTCCATATCCAGCAACAACATTCAGGTATATTTGGAGGTTGAACGTATGCTGGAAATGTACCCAGATAGTAATTTTTTAGAATTCGATCTTTAAATAATACATCATCTAATTCGTCTGTAATTACAAAACGACTTATAAAGCATGAAAAATTAATTTACTCGTTGTATCTCAAAAATCGTGATTTTGCACGTTTAAGTCTATCTCTCATTGGTGTTCTTCTATCCTTAACTGATGACGGTCTTCTAGGAATAGGTATCCCTAATGATTTCTTAGGGATCATTACTGCGAAGAACCAATCTTCTTTTCTGATTCTCATTTACACTTACAATAGCTTGAAACTCATGATCAAGGTGAAAAGTCTAATCCTGTCCTAGTTGTTTGATCAAGTACTCTAGTTCATGTGTCGTTATTTCAAGATTGGTCGTAGTAACAAGAGAATCAATGTATTTCACATACTTAGCGCATGAAATAACAACTTTCTTATTGTAGGAATTATACCACAAAATTTTCTCACCACTGCCCTCCACACTCAAAGTAGCACAACATGCTTAGGCGTGGCCTTAGTGTATACCCTTTCAGTCATGGTGGAGGCTAGAAGAAAATGAGTAACAAAACACACGCATCTTGCGGTCTTTATACACTCTGCTTATTTCTTTAGAACAAAATATGCTAGACCAATAAATAGACCTAAATAAGTTCAGGTCAACATAATGTCACATTTTCTAAAATATTCATGAATATCAATTTTAAGTTTTTCGTTCATGATTTTAAAATAATATCCTTGATCTTTGAGTGATGAAAAACCCTGTTTTCGAAGATGGTCTCTGATACGTTTATGACATGCTAAAATAAATATTTTATCCTTTACAGTTCAATGCGGTAACTTCGTTAAAATCTTGTACATATCATTGTCAAGCAATAAGCTAATTGCTTTATTTGTGTAAAATCCCTTCTCAAAACAGCTTCGGTTTTTCTGTTAAGCTCGTTGAAATCCTAACATGACAATATGAAACCGGGGAAATACACATCCGTCATTTTTTCACAACCAAGCAAAATCAGCAAAACCCTTAGGATTAGCAATCATATACGAATTACAAGTTGAATAAGTTTCTTCTGTCATTAAAAACCTGCCTAAATACCAATCAGTAATGTTATGTAAATATATACCGAGGTACGATTTTAAAAAATATCTCAATTCCTGACTTGATTTTTTCACATCACCGAATAATTTGAGAAAAATATGAAGATTAGGAGTATGATAATTAACACGGCACTTGCACTCATATCCCTCACACTTTTCTTCAATTAACTTTATCCCTGAAATACCGTTTTCAATCCAAGTAAAAGGGCAGATATTCTGTTCGATTTTACTAAGAAGATCATTAATATCACCATCAAAACAAACAAGTGGTCTTAAATAATAAGCTGGTTTATCGAAAGTTAATACAACACTGCACTCCTCATTTGACATCTTATCAAAACCAACTTTCGGAATAACTTATCGTGATATTAAACAGTGCATAGAGTTTTGTCGCTTTACCTCATTTTCATGAATTGTAAGCAACAAATGTAGGTCCTAAGTCTATTTCGAATAAAAGAATTAAATATTCATCGATAGGCAATGTTAAGATTTAAATTATCCAACACTAATGATTTTGAAGAAAGCATATTTAATGCAGCATCTGTGAAAAGTTGGCCTTTGCAAATATATTTCGAATTTCGTAATCTATTATCCTCATTTTCATCATCAAATATTGATTTTTTCACTTTCAAAAAACTATATTTAAAAGAATGTTCAAACTCAAAATACATATTCGTGTTTGCATCAACTACAATTTTATGAATTATTTTTCGCTCATTATAGTAATTATTATTTTTTAATAAGGAAAATAATTGGTATGTATTATTTGACTTTTTATCTATTGCACCCATGGTGCTGTCTTTTAAATCAATAAAAACCCCTTTATACCATTTCATTTCATGAAAATAATAATAAGCTTGAGGATCTTTTCGTATTTTACTTGGAATAAAACCCATTTTGCGACCAGCGTGATAATAGACAACGCTTGTTGACTTAACACTTTTCTTGATGAGGTATCCATATTAAATGACAAATGTTTCAGCTCTAAAAGTACTGTTATTAAATCAATTTTATGCAATATTTTCACAATATTATAGAATAAATGACCATCTTCATCAACTAAGTAATGTTTTCCATCATAATTGTCTAACCACCAAGTTCCATATTTATTTGTACTCTTTTTCTTTATTATGAAAATCATCACCCAAACGCATCAGTCTCATCCATTCCGCTCTATAAACACCAATTTTTCAAATCATGAAAGAATTTGTTCTTCATTTTGTACTATGTTTGCAGGGGTTTCATCGTACTTGTCTTTCCAGTATATGTGATATAATTTCATTTTTCTACACATGCAGGAGACTATATTGCACTTTTTCTTAGACATTTTTATAGGTTTGTAAAGGGAATAATAACCAAAATCACATCCCAAGGTTACATATCTCTTTGAATGTAACCGTTGCCAATGTAAGTGATTTTCATGATGATAACACCAATCCTAAGAGACACATCAATGCTTGTAAAGTCGATTATACACATGAAAGACTCTTTCCAGACAACAATACTGATAAGGTGTCAATGTAATCTTATAATGGAGACATTTTGCTTGTTGCACATCATTACACTCCTCAATTTCCGTGGGGTAATAAGGATTTTTATTTACAAATTACATTAACACGTCACCTAGGCTGTCAATTACAAAGCTTATTAGACCAATCTGCGCTGCATTTACAAGGTTCTCTCATTATATTTACACAATTATTCATATATTTCATAGCTTGTAAGAAAAGTTGTATAAACTGTAATGAAAAAAAACATTTATACTTTTTAAACATTTCAAAATGACATTCATGTATGCCCTCCAGTTCATTTTGATGGGGTTTCATCTCCTTGAACATAACACAAGCATATTCGATGAGGTTATCATGTGCAGCATTATATGATTATTGATCCGAAAATTTAGTTCCTGAACGACAGACATAACTTACGCAGCAAAAATCATGGCAATGAATATTTGGTAATTTAAATTGTGGTCCATGTTTAAAATAAAGCATTGGTTGCCAATATACCAACAGATCCATATATATACGACAACCAACACACAAATCAAATAATATAAAATTAATCTTAATACCGTCTTCATCAACCCATTCGTCTACGATATGACTACAATCCACAATCCACTAAAACTAATTAACATTTTTACACATAAAATTATTAACTAACATATCCATATCAGTTTCAAAAAAACTTCTACTTATAATGTTTTTAATAAGTTCATATAAGTTCAAACTACTCATGTTAGCACAGGAAGCAAAATTAAACTGTTTGACATGAAGCAGAAAATCCAAAATCTTCTCAAGCAAAGAAACTCACTAAAAAAATGACGCTGCCGTTTGCCACAGCTATGAAACGTGAAGCTTAACCTTCCCAATTATAGATGGAATATCTAACAAAGAATCTGTGGACTTTGTGTAATCTGGATGAATCACTTTTTTTGAAACAAAACACTGATGCTAAAGCACTTGCAAGTGAACAAAAGTATTGATCTTTTTCAAGGTTTTAAAGTAGTTTGAACTCATAGATTTTGCTGCCTCCCTCTTACCTCACCGGCTTAGGTAATAGACCTCCTCAGCGTGCATGCAAATTAACCCATGAAATTGTAAAACCTCATGATGTGATTTGAAATAGGTTATTTTGCATAGTAGCTGAAGTGGTCAGTTTATTTGCATTATTTTTGTATGAAATGTGTTGAAAATGGATGCACTATGTTCAGTTTTTTGGTGCAGAAGACTGGAACTGACATATTATAAAAGAAAAGGAATATGAAATGGGATGTACTTCCTATGTGGTACTAGCTCTTTCAAGTTCAGCCATCTTTGGCTTCATTTCACTTTTTCAGTGGCCAATTCACTGAAGTTCTCACCCCAGTTATTTATTTAAGATCACTGGTATTCCCACGTTATTTTGAGACTTTCCAAAGTAGCAGAACTTCAAGTGTTCATATAACTCAATAGAAACACAAGAAAAATATTCTGTTTCTTGCATAAAAGTCACAATCCGTTTTCAATAAAAAAACCATTGGTAGACCTCATGTTGTGTTTTTTGTTGTTTTATTATTCAGTATTTTATACTGTATACAGTACAATATGACAAGCACCAAAATGGGCTTTTGTTATGCATATCAAGATGTATATTAATAGCTGTGTTACCAAATATTAGAACATTTTCGAAAGTTGTTTTTATACCATTCAGTAAACTACCAAAATGGAAGGAGCGGTGATAATGAGCATTGAAATGCAGGCCAATGAAATCAAGGCCAATCTCAAAGATGCACT
>JAODVQ020269443.1:0-12858 GCA_025400075.2 Phenganax stokvisi
AACAATAGCTTTTAGGTGCTCACTCAATAACCTCAGGTTTTGGCAATCTTGAGAAAACTTGGCTGACAACTCAGGTAGAATTCCATGAAAAAAAAATTCCCTTGCTTTGGGCAAGGAGGCTTTCATAAACTCTTTGTCTGGGAGTAACTTCGTTTATCTCGGTTTGATCGATTAGAACAACCAACGACACAGCAGAAATTTACCATCGTTGCGTTTAGAGTAAAAAATTTAGTTGAGAATAAATGCCACATGTCTATAAATCCACTATGTTTTGCATATCGTGCGGCTCTGTTTGTTCTCCGAATTCAACCTTGGCAACCGTTGCCATGCAAGCTGAAACCGGTCTATAAGTCGCACTTGCATAATCTATAAATTAATCACATTATTACTCATTTGAAAATTCCTAGGGGCTGTTTACATGAGACTAGGTAAAGACTGGGAGGAGACTAAGAGGGCCAGCCCTCCTTCTTGCATTTATATGGGAAAATTTCAGCCCTCCTTACCGAGATCTCGGGTAGTTGATAGCGAGATCCCGCCTGGGAGGGCTAGCCTTCCTCTCATGTAAGGCCTGGTTCTCATAAACCGCCGATGCCGGCGGTCCTCTCTGTGTTTGATCAGTGGAGAAGAAAATAGACAAAAGAGTTCAAGCATCAGCGACCAAGGACAATTAACGTCGCCGGTCATCGGCGGCATATGAGAACCAGGCATAAACGAAATCAATTTTTATTTCGAATTTTAATGAGCACGCGAGATCTGACGTAGAAGGGCTAGCCCTCCCTGTAGGGCTCATATAGACAGCCCATTAGAAGTCCTGACCTTATTGAATACCTTACGGTGATTATCTGTTGGAATTCAAAAATTGCTGTAATCTTTGTTGAACATTGATTCATTTCATTTCTCAAGACTATTGCACGACTAGGTGCTAATACTCTTGCATATATCAGACAAACTATGGCTTGATTTTAGACACATGTGGGTCTTGTATTTCGTATATTCAGTAAGCTGCTTATATCAAATAATTGCTAGACTTGAAGCATAAATATGAATAGCGCATAAATATGCTTGTAAGAATATCCAAGCGAGTGAGAATATGAATAATTCATAGCGTATATGCAAATGCAATCTTTGTCTTGTGCAACCTCTTTAAGTCTTTAACTAGCAATGCACCTATACGCGCCTTCTTTTATATTGCACTGAGTTGTGGGATCAAGGCTTGATAATAATTTTAAGCTTTCGAGTGACATCACATTTTATGTATCCTGTTTGTTAGATAGCTAAGTTGTAATATATTTTGTTAGGTTGATATGGACACATTTTGTGAAAGCAACTGTGAGAAAAGCATTGAAGACAAAGAAAACAGAGATTTGCATTCTGGTATGTGGACGTGCCTTTTAACGTATTAAGAGCAGTTGCGCCCACTTTCCATTGCAGCCGTTTTGCCCGCGCGGGCGGAGTGCACATGCAGTTTTAAACCAGCTGTGTTGACGATTGTTCGCTCGTGATCTTGCATACACGCGGAGAAAATTGAATTCCTTTTAACTTTCCTGGCGTTCACGCGAGATCGAACGCCGTCAGACAACGACAGAACATGTGCAATACTGTGCGCCCCGCCCATGCAAGCGAAATGCCCGTAGTGGGGAAAGGCCTTAATGTGTGAACCTCTTTTGTATGGTGAATACGTACAACTCTCTAATTGTGATAAGTCGTCGTTTTGGAACAGCCTGTATTCTATATACATCTACTTCCAACTTTTCGATGTCTGTATGGATTAATTTGAACTGTTTTGTATATTACAGGATGCAATGGGAAATAATCAGTTCTTTTGTTGACAAAAAGCAAGATATCTGTGTTGTCATGTCAGCAGGTAAATTCTAACTTGTGCAACCGGACTGGTTGCATGTGTGTTTATTGGCGTACTTTATGTCTCTTTTATTTGAATAAAGGTAATCAAACTCTAACGGCTTGGTGTTTCCTCCTAATTACATCAGGGGGTGAAGATTTCGCGCTTTCTTGCAACGTGTACGGGTAGCTTGACTTTCCACAATATCCGTGAGTCTAGCTAAAATTAAATTGTACATTCTTTTGTACAATGCGAAGAAAATGCAGAAATGAACGGAAAGAAGTCTGTCAGATATTGTGGATAAAAGCACGCTACCCACACCTGTCACACGAAAAAGGGGTATCTTAACCTCTTTACTATTCTTGTTTTTGCATAAAAAAGAAGTGTTGTTTCGCTGCATAATACTTTTTTGTGTCATTACAGAAAAGTATCACTAGTGTCATTTGTCTGATTTTGGTCCAATTGGCAATCTTGCCCGAATGAAGTTAAAAATCTCATTACTATACTTCAAAAACAATGCTATGAATATTTTCTTAGGGTTGCTTGGTACTTTATCCTGTATACCCTAATTGCGAACGCGGAATTTGTGTGAGAAAAACACTGTTTTTTTCTTTAAGGTATGGAAAGAGTTTATGTTACCAGTACCCGGCTATTTACACTGGCAAAACAACCATTGTTGTGTCACCTTTAATATCCCTGATGCAAGATCAAGTGCAAAAACTTGAGTAGGTTGGGCTGGTAATTTTCTTCCATAAGATCTGATACGAATGCATGTTTCCTATTATCAATGGTAATGCAATTTCACGCGAAGTTAAGCCCTGCGCAAACCGTAAAATATTGTTTCGAAAACATTGTTTCCTGGCAATGTTTCGTCATGTTTCCCAAGGTGGGCAAACGCTTTCAAACAATGTTTCGGCCACAAAAATCGCACTTGGGAAGCATAGAATGTTTCTGAATTTTATAGGAAACCTTTTTGCTTCCCGGGAAGCGAATTTTGTTTCCGCATCAATGTTTCCTAGTTTGCCCAAGGCTTTATTAACATCCTAGCTCTTTATGCAGAGATTCCTGCTTTGCAAAGATCCTTTGCCGTGTTGTATAAATTCTAGCTGTTCTTGCAGATATAACTGTTCTTTGTAAAAAAATGCCGGTTGTTTGTGCTGAGAGCTTGAAAAGTTTTTGTTATGACTCAACACAATTACTTTTAATGTGTTTTCTTCGTAATTCAGCCTCTGGCTGCATGTGAACCATAATGATAAGCTTTTCCATCCTTTTCTTTCGCGGTTATATTGTGTTTTTGTAAGACAAACTAAAGCAATGCCTTTTGTGCAGATAGTTTAATATCCCTGCTTGTTTTCTTTGCTTCGCTCAGACGAAGCAAGCAGCTGTGAAACAAGCTGTATTAAGGTAAATTCATACACAAATGTTTTAATATACCACCCAATGTTTCAACTCTAGGGTATGGTTTTTTTTATCAAATATTATTGCACAACTAGGGCCTGTGGCTTGAAAGGTGGATAGCCCTAGTTATCCATTGGATTTGGACAGTGAATTTTCCACGTTCGTAAAATTGGACAAGAAATGTTGCAACTTTCATTTTGTTCAACGATATAAATATTGGAGACTTTAATCTATTGATATGAGTTGTAATTTAATGTGATAACAATCAATGAAACATTTTTAGGACGGCTGCAGACAATCACTATCCATTGGACAGCACTATCCACGTTTCGAAAAACTGCCCCCCAATTTGCTCGTTTCTCCAAGTGTCAACAATGCCCTTACAGAGAGACCTATGCTCTTCGCAATGTTTAACGAAGTACTTTTTCAGTTTAGTTTTTGAATTATGGCAGCCGACACCTCCTATTTCGGAGCTAGCTCAACCAGCTTGCAAGTTGTAGTTCTCTCCCTCACCCAGTTGAAGAATGTATTTAAGGAACTCTGTTGGTTTTAATTTAAAATCTATGGATGTTCTTGCGGGCTCGCCAACAAGCTTATTTGAGAGTGATAGTTGATTTTTTTTTATTGATGTTTTCTAGGCATCACATATCTTCGGGATTACTTGAATCTTCCACCAAAAATCGTCCCAGCAACTTTACGCCGATAAACTAGAACTGAGGGAGCTCGTACCAGACCAAAAGGTTTGTAAGACACATTTGTGTACCACACCCAATAGAAAGGAAAGCTGAAAAGCACTAAAAGGACACTCCACTGAAAAAAAGATTTAAGTTCTACTCTATGAAAGACTTTACATCAAAGGAAAATTTGTTTTAGTTGAGGAGGAATCGTCCATTGAATTTGAAAAAAATTGCCAAATTCATGTGCCAGGCAAAACAATGCATGTTCTAGGAAAAGCTCGCTACATTTCGCCGAACATTAAATTAAAAGTAACGAGCTGACTTGCATTAAAACAAAAATTGTTTTCGTTGTTAAGCAACGCTTGAGAATTTAGGTCTTAGTCATTCACTTGACTGCTCATATGAAAACGAGCATATCGACGTCCCTGCTTCCGCTGACCAGACTGTGGGACTAGATTCCAATTCTCATTTTGTGGAACTTATCATAGCAGATAAGAAGGTTCGGAGTCTTCAGACATGTTTGGAACAAGCGAGCATGTTTAGGAGCAGTAGCACGCAAACTATCAGTATCTCAGGAGATTGAAAAGCCAGCAAACACCCTGATGATCTGCACAAACTTGTGCATTTGGACGGTCACATTTACTCCCTTGGTCGAAGCAGACAATGCTTTCCTGGTAACGACTTGACGGAACCATGTATACTGACTTGCACATCACAAGTCCAAAAAATTATATTGCCCAACAGTAGTGATTCTGATGTCCAAGATTTGATAAATTTTGAGACTGAAAATCAAAGGTCTGTGGATGAAAGTGTGGAAGATGAAAGTTTAAGCGATAGCTGCTCTTCGTATAGCCCTTCAGCTTCTGAGGACTCAGGTACAGATGACGAATCATACCCTGCCCCCCCTGAAAGACAAATACCTTGTATTTGAAAGCCAGTTGATGAAGTTATTCAAAACGCTAAAATTAGCAGATATCGTCATGTCACTTGTCTTCTTTGTTTCAAACTAAAGGAATTTGTTTTTTTGACTCAAATGGCCAAATAACGGAGAATGTTCCTGTGATATATAGCACATTAACATATTTTACTTACGTGATTTGCCACATGCGAATGAGGTTCTGTTCTAGGACTTGTGAACTGATCTGGATTATTGAAAAACTTACAGGTGTGTTTTCGAGAAAACTAAAAAATATGCGTCTGCATTGAAAGCCACTGATCTGCGCTATTAGCCACTAGTTTGCACTTATTTATATTCTTCATTCCTACGAGCGAGTTACCCAGGAGTATGGTTTATTTTCCTCTTTTAATTACATTGTACCCGTATCCAAAAATTTTTTAAGTCCAACTCTAATCCTGAAAATAATCTTTAGACTGTTAATTATAATTAGTAAAAGACGGACGAATACACAGCAAACACATATTCAGCATACTAACTGTAATGTCTATAGCTTTGATATGTTTCTTTCAAAAACTGCGTCGACCAAGTCGTCGATAGTACCACAATTTCGTCAACCTAAAACAGCGAGAAAAATTATTGGAGGCTCGAGTTTAATTGTGTCACGAATGTTGCAGGGCTTTTAGTCACTTATCTAGCTCGCTAATCGCATAGCTAATGACTTGTTCAAAACGTTTACTGAATACCCGTATTTCCTAAACGACATTATCACAAATTAGCATTTGACGAAACATCGATTTTATAACCGCGTCGAAATAGATATTTTTTGTCTATACTCTCAAGAAGGTACTGATTTACCAGGGGATGGCCAGATATGCGGTCGACGCGATCTAGTTGTGTGGGATACGTACGTGGACAATGCATTCAGTCAAGGTGCAGGTACGGAGTTTGTGGGCAAATGTTACATACTGGTATTATGACATAGATATGTATAGTGCGTGCAAAGCCCAGCCTTGGACTTTGGTTTTTCTCCTCTACTAGCTACTTACTAGTAAAGAAAAAATGTATAATACTTTTATAGAAGCATAAGTACAGTTGTTGAAATACGTGTGAGACACTGAGTGGTACATGGGGTGTGATTTGTAAACCCTCAAAAAGCAGTTTGCTCATTTCTATCATGCTAGTGTAAAATAAAATATGCATGTACTGAGATAAGACCTCCTATACTGACAGAAAGTTAGTAATCTCAGGCAATGATGTTAATGAGATACCAAGGGATGTATGGAGAGTCATCCAATTGTGAATAAACGTAACTTTGACCGCACACTTTGTCCACGTACCCGACGCACTGAACTAAAAGACTGGAACGCTACCTGAGGCGGGAAGCCAAAAATCTGGTGGAATCACCAGGCCCCTGTGCAAAAAACACGCGCGGCCATCTAAAGAATACAAACAAAAAGTTGGCCGAAAACCGCCAAAAACGGGATGAAAAACTTCTCAAATTTCATTTCAATGGAGTTAAAGCAAAGTTCAAAGAACTATCTTTCATCTTATAGCTTTTTGGGCAATTCTATATGGATAAAAAGCCGTTTTTTAAGCGAAAACGTACAGCCAAGAGTGGAGAACTTCACGGCACGGCAGCCGAAGTTTATACTTTGGATTGTTTTCTCTGTTTTAATTGTTTTTGAGGTAAAATTTACTCTTTTTTTAACTTTTTGAAGCTTATACACGCGTTTCAAACCTAAAGTAAATAAAAAACCCGACACAAACACAGTTTGTTTTCAGAAAAATTAGTTTTTTAGAGTATATACATATCAAGAACGCGTCAGGCGAGAAATTCCACCAGACACGGGGCTTCAACCGATTATAGGCAAGTCCTTATGGAGGTAGCGTTGCAGTGTTTTAGTTCAATGACCCGACGTCTTTTGTCAGTGTCGTCCGCAAACCTAGCCGCCTCGCACCTGCACAAAAGTAGCCGCTTTAAACCTGTATAAATTAGGTGCCACCTAAAATCGCGAGTTGAGACAAGATACAGTGGTGTTGAAAATGAGGATATTTGGCAAGTCTCCTTGAACCGGCTAGAAGCAATACATCTACTAGGTTAGAAAGGTAAGCCATTTCCTGTACCACTCAAGCTAAGAGAGCTTTTACTTCGTAGAATCCCTTACAATTGTTTGGTTTTGGCAGCTATCAAACAATTCTAAATATTTAGAAAAAGTGGAGCTCTATTTTAGACATATATGGCCGAAAAATTGTTAGTTTCTCTGTCTCCCCATGAATGCTATTTGGCCTTGTAAACTGCAAAAATCTATTTGTCAAGGGCTGCTCTTGATGTCATGCTTCACATGAAAACAAATTAAACTAAAAAACTTGAGGTCATCGACGAAATTTTTTGCTATTGGCAAGCAAAATACTGTAGTAGAAAACAAGCTCAATTTTTTTCCTACTTGCCAGTTTTCGATAAGATCTTTGTTGACTTAGGTTCCAAAATTTCTAGACTTCTCTAATGTGTGTCAAATTATAGAGAGCAGGAAAACAGGTTGAAGCCCGACATGCACTTTGCAACTAATCTGATTTAAGTGAACATGAACGAGTAAAAGCGTACAACTTAGTATTGAACCAGGTTGGTTCAGCCAGGCTTTAAAGAAAGGTTCAAAGGAAACCCGGCCAACCATGAGTTAGACTTGTTTGTATATTAGTCAGGTGATCCACATTAAACTTAACTCAGATAATTTTGTCTGGTGTAAAACCGTTGATAGCAATGATTGTTTGAATTTAATGCGGAATTAAAGTTTAAAAAGCATGTTTACGTTTTTGGGGCACATGGTGTGGGGAAGCTTACATTGCACAAAATTATTCATCGAATCGAACGAATGTATATATTCGAGAATAGACATGAATGGCCATAGAACGTTATCCCGCGGGAACATTATAGCAATGAAACAACACATCACATGGTTATCTTCAAGAACAGCAATTTTGACTGCCTGAACAGCAAACTTTTACACACCTCGATGACGTAGAAAATCTATCAAAGCGAAAGTCAAAGCAATAATACGCCTCTTTACAAGAATGAAGACAACAAGTGCTACGGTTTGGACAGCATATTGCATTTGCATCCGGACAACAGGCATATTGCATCGACCCTACTCGGCCTACTGGGCAACATTTCCATCCATCAAGACAAGAGTATAGAGGATTATGACATTTTACTCTCTTTGGCTAAAACAGAAAACAAAAAAAACGTGAGCAATCACTTCTGCAATTGATACACATTTATAGCATTTCTTACACTATGCGAGCATGGCTTAAGTCAGTCAAAGCATTTAAAGTTCTCTAATTATGTTTCGTTCCACACTGGTGAACTAACTTTCTCGTCTTTCAGAAAACCAGAGACTGTAACTGTAGAGACTGTAGCATTAGTGGTTACATACGAAAAACGTGGTTGACATAACTTGGGGTTGTATTTCAAGATGAATCAGGTTGTTTGTTTTGGACATTGGATGGAGGAACTATGTTGATAAATTTTTTAAATGAGCTCACAGATTTGAATAGACGATAACAATAATCAAATTATCAAACGTAATTGAGAAAAGAGACAAATGTTTATTTGATAAGATAAAGAGGAATCTAGAACGTATTTTATATGAGTTATTCCCAGGTAAAAAACAGCGAGCACAACGACAACGGGAACGTGAGTTCATATAAAAGTACGAACGGAAAGATTTAAACGATTGTGCTTCAATAGATGTCTCTTTGATTATTTAAAAAAGAAAGGCTAGCAATTTTTACTTTATACTAAACTATTCAACAATGAGTTCGTCATTTTCAATCTTATACTGCGTAATTAATAATGAGCAGTCAAAATTTTAAGTATATCTATAAATAAGTATAATTTAATATCGTTTGTAAAGTTGCACGTCTATTGTATACACAATGTATTCTGTTAGTGTGTGGTGCTTTTATTTGCTTTTCTGCTAAAATGGGCGACGTCCAAGATCAATTATTGGCAATATTCATGTTACTCCAGCTAATGATATTTAACTCATAAACCTTATGTAAATTTACAATTGTCACAAGCATATACACGACATTATACCGTGAAGTTTGGTATAATATACCTGTGAAGGCTCCTATTAATCTGTTGTATTATGGAGGAGACAGTTTCCTAATTAGTCTTTACTTCCAATTGACCGCAACGAAAAAGATGGCGGATGTACACCTTACCAGCATACATTGCCGTCGGAAATCGTTTAAAAAGTGAAGCGACGTCTAATGAGAGGCTGACATGACACAAGACGTCATATCATTCGTTGTATTAAAATTTCATATCATTAGATGCTTTTCTTGTCATCTTGTTTCGCTCATTTATACTTTATGGCTGCAATGCATTCTGGTAAAATGTACATGTCGTCATCTTTTTCCTTATGGTCAATTATACAACGGCCTTTGTTTTTACTTTAAATTTTTCATGTACAGTTTTGGGCTTGTTTAATATCAAGCTGAGTTACATGGCAAATCGAGATTTTCGTCCTCTTCAGATTTCTCGGCGCTAGGCTCCGCAATATTTTTACTAGTTTCCACAAGATTTTAAGAAACTATGTGCTTTGATGAAGTTGGAGTCGGCTTGCAAACTTATTTAACCCAAATTGTTTACATAGTAAAACCGAGTAACGCCTTGTCGAAGACTCGACTGCGTATAGCCACAGTTGGTAAGCCAAGCTTCTGAGTTGTCTATTGTGAGCAATCAACCACGTGATTTCATTTCAGTATCAAAAAGGTTTTTAGTTTTACTTTAAATCCAAAAGGAATAACGTATGAACTGTTAATAATAATTACTAATGGACAAAATGAATGTGCAGCAACCGACACTAGCACAATTATGTGTATTGTTTTGTTATTTTCGTTTCAAGAATCCGTCGGCCAATTGATGATACTACGTGAGTTTTGTAATACAGCATCCGCTTTTAAAACGGCCATGTTCATTAACGATCGCAGCAAGCGAAACATTGCTTCCAAATGTATTTTTACACTGTTTATCACATTTATCTAGTCTACCTGCATGCATGCGCTGACCATTTGTGATAGGAAAACGAAGGCGCCTGTTTTTTTCGGGAAGTCAGTGACCCCGTCCGGAAGCCTGATGGTATAGCCCATCAACCTAAATTTTTCAATTTCGCCACAGGAGTGAAATTGCTGTGATTTGTCGAAGTAACTTTTCAAAAATAATGAAATCTGACCAGCCTGAAACATTGTGAAAAAAATCTAGAGAACTCTAAAATTGTCTGACGGACGTCAATTGTGTAAGCACTAAAGATTTTGAAAGTTTCGCCACCCTTTTTTTGCTTGCAAAAAACTAGACAAATGAAGTTTAAAATCTACATTATCGCAGGCAAGTAGGGGAGTCGCTAATAAACGAGCCTGCTGAAAATAAGCAATATACCGAAGATTATATACTTTCTTATTCCATTTTATTTTATTTATACGTTCTGAATTTGTGCTTTGTGTTTACACATTCTTCTCCGTACTCGCCCAACATTCGCCAGGATGCATTTTTGCACAATTAAAAGTAGTTTTGACTTCCATAATCATAATCAACTA
Source organism: Phenganax stokvisi (assembly GCA_025400075.2). NCBI lineage: Eukaryota > Metazoa > Cnidaria > Anthozoa > Malacalcyonacea > Clavulariidae > Phenganax > Phenganax stokvisi. Next base: position 10,412 of record JAODVQ020269443.1, read on the forward strand.
AGCGCAGAATAAGAGGAAATTTAACGGAAAATTCTTTCTGCTTTGGGCTTGTAATCTTCACAGGAAATCTCTCCCTCTGTTTTCTCTCTTGTGTTCCAAGCGAGAACTAGACTCAACTGTTCAGGACTACTTTACTATAACTTTTTTGAATATTTCAATGTCTTTGTTATAACTAACCATTGCGTATCCGAGTTTGAGACTTCTCGTTTCCATAGCATGTGCTTGGTGAAACCACAAAGTACAAATAACAATCCAAAGCAGTCTCATCGTGCTAGAAAATTATAAACAACATATTGCTTTAGCGAACTGGCTTTTTTCTGTAAGAGCTATTTGTGGTTTTGTGGCGAAATGTTCTATTCTTAGGGAGGAGCTATCTTTTTTGGAGTGGAAAGCTACATTACATCTTGTGTGCAATATTATGTTATGAGTTTAAATTACACGACAGAAGTTAGAAAACCTATTAGAAGGAGAATGAACTACGAACTTGGAGTATATTTGAAAAGTTTTAAGAGGTTTAAGAGTTTCTACTGGTCAAGTTTTAAATTGTGTTCATTAATAGCAGCAATGAATGCACTGTTTCCAAGCCTTTCTAAATCTTAGAAGAGCAGTTGTTAATTTTTTGACCTTTTGTCTTAGTTTTTCTTATTCTCACATCGTTTACATTCTTTGGTAATAGTCCATGCAGTCAGTCTATGTGTTGGTTCTAACATATTCTGTATTAACGAGTTACATACATTGTATTATAATATACATACATTGTTTCTACGATCTTGTAGATATAGTAATTTGTTCTCAGTCATCAAATTGTCATGGTCATAGTGAACGCTATCCCGAAAGGAGTGTTGTGTGAACGGAGCTTATATGTCCATACTTTGATCTGGTTATTCTATCGCACGCATAAACCAACAAGGAAAATTTATAATATCGTTTAACCATTACTCTCTTATGAAACAAATCTTAGAAGTTGAAGATAATTGTAACAATATTAAGAGTCTTAGCTTACCTGTCTTGTGCTTTAAAGATGAGAAGGCAATGAAGTCTTGGAAAAAATGACAAAGAATTTTTTGTGCACACATGCAAATTGTTTTTGAATAAATTCTTGCACGAGTCCTGCGTGTGATACTATCTGCCACTCATGGCCACCTAGCACAGCAGTTGCAACTCAGTAAGAAGTTCAACTTACACTTTTAATAATTAAAGTGCTTATCCAAAGCATTTTGGCACCAACTTTTTTAGCTTAAATATTTAGCGTTTTGGAAAGAATTTGTATGTAATTCTAGCTGCAAACTTTGCTACAAATGCGAACTATTGATGCGAACTTTTAAGTCGCCATTTCGAAGCCGTGTGACGTGTAAATAAAAGCTACTTGCTTCTTGCTCAAGCATACCCTTCAATTTATAGATGTGTTTTCGAGAAAACTAAAAGCTGCGCGTTTGCATTGAAAGCCACTGACACTGCTATTAGCCACTAGTTTGCACTTATTTCTATTCTACATTCCTACGAGTGAGTTACCCAGGAGTATGGTTTATATTTTTCTTTTAAATACGTTGTACCCGTGTCCAGAAAATTTTTTAGTCCTATTCCAAACCCGAAAATAATCTATAAACTGTTAATTATAATTAGTAAAAGACGAACACATACATAGCTAACACACTTTGTGCATACTAATTGTTATGTCTATAGCTTTGATATTTTTCTTTCAAAAAAACTGTCGCTCAAGTTGTCATCAATACCACAGTTTCGTCAACCTAAAAAATAGCAAGAAAAATTATTGGAAGCTCTAATTTAATCGTTTCAGAAGTGAGAGCAGTTGTACACTTGGACAAGGTTATAATAGGAGAAATTAGAGGCTTTTAATCACTTCTCTAGCTCGCTAATCGCTTAGCTCGTGACTTGTTCAAAACGTTTACTAAATACCCTTATTTCCTAAACGACATAGTCACAAATCAGGATTTGAAGAAATACCAACTTCATGACCGCTTCAAAACAGATTTTTTTGCCTGTACTCTTAAAAACGTACTGATTTAGGGAGACGCAATCTAGGTGTGTGGGATACGTGGACGATACATGCAGCCAAAGTGCAGGTACAGAGTTAATTGGTGAGAAAATTTTCCATACTAGCATTATGACGTAGATATGGGTAGTGTGTGCAGCTTTGGACTTTGATATTTCTCGTCTAGTACTTATTATAGTCAAGAAATATTGTATAATACTTATATAGAAGCATAAGCAGTGGTTGCAGTTGATAAGACACCGAGTGGTACTGGGGTATGATTTGCAAGCTCTCAAAAAGCAATTTGCTCATTGTTATATCGTACTAGTGTAAAATAGTGTATGCATGTATTGGGATAAGACCACCTAGATGCTGACATGGGGTTATTACTGCCGGGCAATGACGTTAATGAGAAACCATGCGAAATATGTAAGGAGAGTCATCCAATTGTGAA
>JAODVQ020269552.1:0-12858 GCA_025400075.2 Phenganax stokvisi
CTCCATTACTGTTCGAGAAATCCAGGGTACTCCGCACAGTAAATGGAGCAGCCTGACTGTTATGACAAAGGATAGATTTGGTCACATCCTGTCAAATTTGCATCTCATTGACACAGCCATCCCGGATGAAAACCAAGACAAGCTGTTCAACCTCTGCCCGCTAATCGAAGCAATCAACAAAAACCATGTAAAACTGTATAGTGTGTCAAGAGGACAGAGTATCGATGAGAGCATGATTTTGATCAAGGGACAGCATTCCATTAAACAGTATAACCCGATAAAACCCATGAACCGAACTACAAATTATGGGTAAGGGCTGATATGGATGGTTACATCAGCAAATTTCATTTCTACCAGGCAAAAGCAGCTGAAGAATCCAATGTAGAAGATTTAGACGGGAGCACAGTTGGTCTTGAAGAACAAGTAGTCCAAACCAGGACTCAAGATTTGGCTGGGAAGAATCATGAAGTTTACTTTGATAACTTCTTCGTGTCTATACCCTTGATTGAGTACCTAAACGAAATGAAATCAATGCAGCTGCTACAGTTCAGATGAACCGTAAAGCACTTCCTGTTGGGATGGAAGATGTTTTAGAGAGAGGGGAATGCAACTATCGGGTGTCAAAAGACGACGTCGCCATCTTCAACTTGCAAGACAACAAGCCTGTTTTTGTTGTAGCAAATTTTCATAGGACAGAAATCTAGAGGGTTCAAAGAACCTAGAAAGACGGTACAAAACGAGAATTCAGCTGTCTGATGGCTATTGTTGACTACAACAAACACATGGGAGACGTCGACAAGGCTGACATGCTTTGTGCTTTTCAAGGCCTTAGCTGGATGCCCAAGAAGTGGTGAAACAGGATATTTTTGATCGCGCTGTTGTCAATGCCCTAGTTGCCTATTTGAAGATGGAGGGGAAATCGCTTTCAGTCTTTGAATACAGGAGAGCTGTTGCACAAGCTTTAATCACACGTGCAACGCCAGCAAAGGTGGAACGACCAACAGCTGCATCATCTTCGACAGTCATATCAAAACGGCGGAAAAGTGGCCACTCCATACCAATGGAAATCCAGTTGCATAATCGAGGTGTCCACTGAATAACCTATGTAAAGCAACCGGGTCGATGCGAGATCTGCAACAGGAATCAAATAGAATCGAGGCCGCATAGCAAATGCTCAATGTGCAATGTGTTTTTATCTTGCAACGAGCGTAAAAACTGTTTTGCTGTGTTTCATTGCATTGAACAATTGCTGAACATGTCCAGAATAACTCCCGTTGAGAACCAGAACTATAAACTTTCCATATTGCTAAACATTATGCTCCTATAAATTGATAAATACGTTTTCACTTTGGACACTTTCATGGACCGTTATTACCTGGCGGGACTTTAAAGTCCCATGCCCGCTGTAACCACGACAATACAATTTGGAGCTAAGTTGACTTCCTATTTGCTCTTCTAGTACTATTTATAGTGTTATATTAAAAAGATGGAAAAATGTTCAAGAATTTTCTTTATTTAGTAAACAAAGGGTTCAAAAATGTTTTTTCCATATTTTTTTCTAGATCCTTACAGGAAAAGCCGTGCTTTGATTTCTTGCTTATGCTTGCGTTAGATGTGAAAATCTTACAGGCTTAATGCAGGGTGCTTAACGATTGACGCATTCTATGAATCAGCGGCAAACATTCTAAACAGTAACATACATCATGTTGAAAAAAGAATAGGGAATAATTTGTAGTCCCAGAGATATTTTCGACGGCATCACAACAAAGCAAAGCTAAAGTTTTCACGTCTCTGATGCTAGATACCACACCATATTTTGATAGAACAAGTACGAAAATATTAAACGTGTTGCAAAACTCATTTTATACGATGGGAGAAAAAATATAATCCTAGAACTATACTTTTTCAAGTAGCATGAATCGACTTTTGCAATTATCACTGACATCATCCATTAAATTAAACTCGTCTATCACAGAAGCTTGCATAACGTATGACAGCACGCCGTGTTAACCGACTCAGTTTAGTGCGTCAGACCCTAACTGTGGACATCCGATTTTTCGTGTCTGAAACTTGCTGCCATAATAGACAATTTCCATTGTAGACTAAATTTTGATCTAGGCAGAAAGAAGTAAAATAATTTAACTATGCAGCTGGAAAAACATATTACATGTAACAAAATTGCAGAGTTTGGTCGCCAAAGGTTGAAGAATACGGAAAAATAGTCCTGCTAAGTTGCAAATTTCGTACATTTTTCTATTACGGGCAGAAAGTGGTACCATTTTTGGGCCATTTTTGGCTCAAATGTGGTAACAATTTTCACGCGTAATAGAAAAATATACTAAATTTTCAAGTTTCGCAGGGCTATCTTTGCAGCATTCAACCTCTCGCGACCAAACTCTGCAATTTACTACAACCAATATGTTCTTTCATGCTGCATAGATGAATTTACTTCTTTTCGTTTAGACCAATATATGGTCTAGAATGAGGATTGTCCATTGACACGCCACAGAGATTTGTGCTTTTTTTCTGAGCAACAAGTGTGTGTCATGCACAGCCCAAAGTAGTAATTGAATATATCTTGAACAAGCCTTATGATTGCATTAATTGAATTCTCAAATAGACAAAAGAATTAAAAAACTGGTTGAAAACAGCTTGGCTAATTTAGTAAACAAAGTCTCCTTTTTGATTGGTTCTGACATTCTAGGCGTTGTTTCAAGCACATTGAAGCTTTCTGTCGTTCTAAGAGCAGGCAATTGGAAGACCTTGAACCTCTACTAAGAATAGTCAGTTTTAGCCTTTTAGGGCTTGTTTTCAGGCTTTTGTTCGAACAATGTTGGTTCCTGTAACTATTAGCCTGCTTCTAGTGCCATACTTTTGAAAAAAGTACGACCCTCCAATTTCGAGCTTGTAAATTTGGACAAAAGGTCGAGATCTTGCTGCATGCTTCTTTGCTATGCCCTCAAATTCCTAAACGCGGGAAAAAGAAGCCACAATAGAGAGATCTGGCTAAAAAAGGACCAAGTTGGCAACCTTGCTGAAACCCGGAACGAGGAATCGAGGAGCGAGGAGGAGAAAATAACGAACTGAAAAAAACCAAAGCGAGAAAAATTGATATCTTAAAAACCCGAAACAATAGAAGCTAAACCTTAGCAAGGGTAAACACTAGAAGTTACTATCGCAAGTGAAATTCTGCCTCGTAGGCTCGGACTCCAGAGTGCTACGGAATTTCATAACAACAGTAATGCCATTAGGATCAGGCATGCCATTAATATCTCTGGCGTGTGGGTCATATAAATAAAAATCATTTGTTTTATTTTGTTAAGATCATCGCATAGCCATTCAATATCAACATAGTATAACTATAATTGAAAACTGTGTTCACAAGTGCAACTCAAATGTCACAGAGGTGAGGCTCAATTTTTTGGCAGTTATAATAAAACTTTGAAGCAATTTCCTAGAATTTATAAACTAAATTTGGTTGTTTAGCATTATCGTTTTGACGCTTTATGGGCATTCGCACTTCTCTGAGAGGGCGGCAGCCCCTCAGCCCCCGGGTCCGTAACGCCTATGAACAAAAGAGTCACGAATGACGATTCTCTGAACAGCTAAAATATTCCATCTGCATAGCATAAAATCTCATAGAAAATATTCCCATTATTTACTAATAGTTGCTTTGCTAATAATGAGATTCAAACTGTTCAAATTCGACTGTTCGAAAACGAGCCTTTAGATTTCGTGTTTAATTTTAATTATCCATTTATTGTTATATTTGTACACCTGGCAACGGTTGTATAGATTTTTTAACTACGTCTTAACTACGATTTTGTTGTTAAAAAGTAGTTAAATCTTGAATAGACGATTCTGGTTGGTTCATATTCCTACTTAACTATAGTTAACTTTAACAATGTTTTCATACCACTGGCCCTGGCTAATTTGGACCAGTGAACAGTTGTTTCCTCTATGCCTCTATTAAATCTGTTTTTGCATTGCTTATAAGCCTGGAAATAGTAAAGAGCATTAGGATTAACTATATTTTTTTAAATTGTCTCCTTGATTACATTGCCACTCAATTTAATTGTTCATTCATCGACTGTAGTCACTTTTATATAACACCTTATTAAATTATCGTCATTTAATTGGTTGTCTATGATCACGTGGCATTAAATAGAAGTTCCTATTTTACTGACAGTACAATGGAAGTTTTTATTGCACGCTCTAGCAATTCAAATATTTTTTCCATTGCACGACTGTTTTCACTAAATTTAGTCATTCAAATTACTAATCGTACTGTCTTCGCATATATTTAGTCGCGAATTCCAATGATATGGCCGATGGTATATTATTCAAACAGAAATGAGACAAAATGGCGGTCGTAAACTTGCTATATTTTCATATATTTTGTATATTAACATTCTTCGTTTGAGTGCAGCATGCTGATAAGCAATATTGAAAAAGATTTCTTTCAAAGTCTCTTTTTTAAGTCATTTTAAAATTGTAAAGCAACGAAGTGCTTGAATTCTCTTGTTTCTACTAACTATGGGTTTTCATTCTACCATTCCCATTTTACTGCAACTATATACGAGGCTATGTAATCCCAAGCCCCGTATGTAGTAGCTATAACCCAAGTCATAAAATTTTCTACCATCGATTCTTTTATGAATAATATTAGTCAAAGACAGGGAATTTGTGATTTTTCGTTACCGTGGAAATATGTTGACTTAATTGATATGAGTGCATTTGGCTTATAACTTTAATTCTTTTCATATTCCCTTTGAAAGAAGATAAATTGCACTCAAAATCACCTGGAATGCAAAATATTCAAAATAGTCATTTTCAGCGTACTGATTTTTCTGCAAATAGTTACGGAACTGCGAGTGCCAATCCCATATGTATAACTTTAAGTCAGAGATCATTTCTGTACCATTGATTCTTTAAGTAATATATTAAGCATCAGTATCCGATCTTTAACAAGATTTACAAACCCGAGTCGAAGACGAGTGTTTGTAAGCTAAAGGTCGGAGTCATGCTTTATATCGCTTATCAAACAAACGGATTAAAATAATCAAGCTGTCAAATAATTTTTGAATTTCGATTGGGTTTAGCACGATAAATTGAGGAAAAGGTTCATGTAAATTAGGATAAAATCTTTATCTAAGGTGCGTTTCAAACGTCGCACCTCTGCCGTGTCGAATGCATTAAAAAGAATCGATAATGAGGATATTTAGCTGATTATCTATTGCTTTTAATGCATTTGGAACGGCAGCAGCGCAACGTTCGAAACGGGCCTAAGTTACAAACATTGGTGAAATATGGCTTTCTTTTGAATTTTGTTCCTGAATTGTTAATGAGTTTGATAAGAATAATATCAATCACACACAATGAATTCATGTTTATTCTCTCTGCTGTGGAAATAGGTTGCCTTAGTTGAGACTTTTAACGTTTTTTACTTATATTTCCTTCAACAGAAGATAAATTGTAGTTATAAGAGCTCCATCTACAATGATTGGGTATTTGTTTTCCTGTTTAGCATTGCGCAAAAATATTTCAAAATAGTCATATTACTGAAAATAATATTAGTATCTCTACATTTAGGTGTGGCACACGGTACCAAAAGCTTAATGAAAAATGAACAATTATGTGTCTTTTCGTGTTTATGCTAGGCAAATACAGTTATTGCATGCATGCATATTCTGAAGTTAAACATTTCTGTACGTTACAGGTTAACGTTTATGATGTATCAATACTCACCTATTTTTAAATGTCACACCAATCCATCTTATTAAGGTTTTATAGAATACAGAGCTTTGATGTAAACTGATTGCTTTAGTTCAGTTGAGGTGGAAATTTCTCCTTCACTTCTTCTTTGAATGATAGTCAGTCATAAAATTGATGCAGAACTTTAGCTGTAAGAGGTTTTGTACCATGCATGCATGAAACAATAAAACTTCTCAAACTCATAAATATTCATGAAATATATCAGCCCAATCATGCTTTTCTTTTAAGAGAACAAAGGTAAACAGTTTAGTTTCTAGAAATGGTTACCATTAAAATCGCCCCCAGCTCATGTATAGCTACTTTTCTAACCCGCACGCTTCGTTTACTTCTCAGATGTGATGACGTTCAATTTTGCTAATAAGTTTCCCATTTGGGGATATAAAAAAATTCACAGACTCTAAAAGAAGAAGTTTTTCAATTAGTTTGTCTGGTTCATTTTTGTAGATGTAAATATCCTCGTTAAGAAAAGCAGCAAGAACTCCTGCAAATGCTATAACTGAGATTGTTTTATCTTCTTTCGCAGCTGGAACTAAATTAGCAGTATGTCAAGATAAGAATTTTTTAAAAGCATGGGCTTGTTGCAAGACAAGCATGTTACGATTCCGCTACCTGTACTGGGATTTAGCTTAAGTTTCTTTTACAATTTTTATTGTTACAAGTTGGATAGCAGTCCACTGAAGATTTCCGGGCAGCAAATGATATTTTGTGTACTTTGATGTAGTTGTACTCTAGATATGTCCTGCCATTCTCCGTCTGGTAAAGTAGTCGTTCGAGTGATGGAACCATAATAAAATCGCAATTTGCAGGTTATTGTGTAGGATTCTCCCTCTTTTATTTGTTCTATGTGTTCGTCCCAGACTGATATCTTAATTGAAACAGAGATATCAGTTAAGGTTCCATCACAAACTACTTTGTTGGAGTATTCTTTTCGTCTCTGCGGCGGTCCAGACCACCGAATAGTACCTGATGTTGCAAAGATTCTGGAGGGGTGGACACTTACAAAATAACGTCGTGATACAAATTTGTCACATTTCGTCAAAGTAAACCCATTTGGCTTCAAATTAAATAGCGCAAGTGATAATTCAATGAAAGCAAACTTTCAACTGACTGTAGACTTACAAATCGCATCATCAGACCTTATGCTTTTAGAGCAATGTTTACAGTATACATTTCTTGGCATGTTTGACATTATAGCTAGTGTTAAATCCTATCTGATTCAATAAAAGGTTAGATACAAAAAACTTTGTATCAGAAACCACAATTTTGTTGCAAATGTGGCATTTGGATTCAGATATTCTCAGATTCATAAACAGGTTTATTTCTTCTGAATTCAGTTTGCCCATTGTTCCTTCTCAAATATTCGACTAAAACATGCATTCGTATCTTTAGCACGCAACGTACTGCAATGCTGAGTAAGGCAACACCAACTCGCTCTCGTATCTCAGGAAAACGATTTGATTTTATAGTTAAATAGGAATATTCTAACAAAGCAATGAGTAAGAAATCTATAAACTCAGTTCTACTAGACGGATTCAGTAAAGCTGGTAGAAGCACGTATCTTGACACCTCCAGAGAGCAATCAACTAACGCATGAATAGATTCCAGGATTATTATAATACTGAATTTATAAAATGCACACGGCAGATCGTCGTGTAATTTACCATTCTGGAAGTGTAAGAGATATCGTTCACATATATAAAATGTTTCGTCATTTTCCACAACTATGCCAGCAATTACTGACAATAAGATCCTTATGCAAATGAAACACATTTGTTAGCGTTATTCAGTCCATAAAACTGTGAATGAACTATATATCGGCATTCTGTAAATACTATTGGCCAATTGATACACATGTTACGAAACATGAACTTTTATTTTGCTTTTGATCATAGTCATTGGGTAACGCCGGTGTAAACTAAATGTCTGGCCTGTATTTGTAGTCCTTAATGTCACTGTAGTACTTGATATATTAGTTCGAAATAGCATGCCTCTACACGTAATCTAAGCTCTATACGATTAGTTTGTATCTCAGTTTTGAGTCAATCTTAGTTAGGGAATGTTTGGCGTACCAACTTTCCTGCTCTAATTGCCACTATTAGCTTTGTGTGATGATTTGTTTAAAATGTGTTTTATAGTTTGTGGCGATAGTTGGGGTTGGTAGTAAAAGATCCCGAGAACGTTGCTAGGTCCTCGCGTATTGTAGAGCTAGTCCCCAGAAAAAGCCTTGTAACACACAGCTTGAAATAGACCATGAAATTTGTTGTCGTGCATGTATTTTGAATTTCCAGTTATTTGACTCAAGTTGTTGACTGAGTCTTTCAGGCCCATAGAAATCGCAGGTTGCTGGGGCCCGGTTGTTCGTACGCCGTTTAGCTTAAACGGTGGCTAAGTCAGAATTTAAAAACACTCCCACACTTCTTCTAAAACTTTCAAATCAAATCTCATATAATTAAACTATAGATAAATACATAACAGTAGCATTCAGTTAAACAGCTTTCAATTTCGTGGTTCAAGAAAAACATAAATACGATGTATGTTTTGAACTTACACGCCGTTTAAGCTAAACAACGTACGAACTATCGCGGAGGCCAGTTGTTCGATATAGGTGTTAAAGTCGATAACCGCCGTTTAAATCGCTATCCACAGTATAAAATTTATACGCTTGAGAAATCACGTTGCACAAAGCCCGTTTAGGACTATCCACCGGTTAAATGTTGCCCATCCACTGTGTAAACTTAAACGGTCTCTTGAGACCGTTTAAATCGATAAACGGTGGATAAGCGCTTGTGTTTGCAGTCAATTTGAAAGTTTCCAAACAAGGCACCGTTCAGACTTCCTGGTTTTTCATTTGTTTGAACTTCCACAAGTAAACAGACGAGCGGACAGAGCTGTTAGGCGTGAAATTGACAAAATACGGCAATTTTCCCGCTTGCTTATATTTCATTTTCGCTTTGAAAACATTTCTTCGTCACTGCCGCATAGCAACGCCTATAGCAACCACTGAAAATAACCGGTTTTGGCCCGCTTTACCTTGTTAAATTAGAGCTTGTCCTACGGTTAGTTAAACGCAAGACTAAACGGCTTTCGTGCAACGCAGTTTCATCCGCCGTTTAACTATCCGCCGGATAAGAAATTTATACGGTGGATAGCAGCTAAATGCACGCCTTTCGAACCACCGGCCCCTGGGGCCGGTTGTATCAAAGGCGTTTAAGTCGCTAACCACCGCATAAAATTCATACGCTTGAAATATCGGGTTGCACAAAGTCTGTTTAGCACTATCCACCGGTTAAATTTTGCCTATCGACTGTGTATACTTGAACGGTCTCCTGAGACCGTTAAATCGCTATACGGTGGATAAATTTTCGTGTTTGCAGTCAATTTATAAGTTTCTAAAAACGGCATTGTTCAGACTTGCTGGTTTTCACTTCTTTGAACTTCCACGAGTAAATAGACGAGCGTAAAGAGTTTTTGGCAACATACGGCAATTTTAGCACCACAATAAGTTGCTGTGTTTGCATTTGCGCGCTGAGGGCGCGCAATGAAAGGGTAAGAGATTTCATTTGATCGTTGTAATTCTTTACTTTTTACCTCTAAATTTCAAAAAAGTCCAATACTCTTCAAAACATCTTTTTGCCCGACGAGTTACTGAGTTTTGCCCGACAAAACTGCTGATTTTAAACTTTGGGGGGGGTGAGCCACCCCCCAAACCCCCTAAGGATTTACACCCCTGCAAAGCAATTTGTTAAAGGTGCACCTTTTTCGTGGATAGCATTTGCATAAGTTGTCAGACTTTCAGAACATAGAATACGTTGATTCCAAAGCTTTAGTTTCTCATGATGTGTGTGGTATAGGTCAGATTGATAGCATAGTCGGTGATTTTGCAAAGTTCTGGCATTGAACGTCGAAACATAGGAGCTATGTCACAATATCTCACAGAGTATGCAAATCTTTTTTGAAGAACGCATAGTGCCTCTATCCCATCCCAGAGCATTATGTTGCATGTGGAATACAAATTACTTCTGGGAACTGAAATGCCTCTTTTAAACGTGGGACATCTTCTTTGTTGAAACAAAACTCAACTTTGCAAGTAATATCGTCGAGATTGTCCCAGTTCAAACCAATCATATTCTTGATATGGAAAGTTTGAGTGTCTATTCGAAGCCATAATCAAATGTTCCTGCAATAAAATAAGCTCGTCTTCAGAAATTAAGCCATCGTCGTACGAGAGTAAAAGAGCATCAAAGAGACGGTCCATTTCGAAAATTTTGTTGCCGAGCTGAAAGGTTTTAAAACTTCGCGCCAAAGTGCTTTCTCGCGGCTACGGTAATGCCACTGCCAATAGATTCGCTTCAGACCCCTAAGCAGTCGTAGACGTTGCCGTCGTCTTCTGCCGTCACGTGTGCTCAGGAGCCGGTTGTATAAAATTCTTAATCAATTTTTTAATCATTATTTTGTAGTTAAATAAAGGTTAACTTTAATCATTCATTTAGGCCCGGTTGTGTAAAAAGGCAGTTACCGTTAACTGTAGGTAAAATGTACTTAAAGTCTGCTTAAGAGCATCGTTAACTCTTCAAAACGTAGTTAAAAATGGCGATTGCAAGGAGTGAGCAGCGATAATCAGCAATGTTACGTTAAAATCATCACTTGATAACGGTTATCAATCGCTATCTGACCCGAGACCGCTTCTCCGATGTTCGCAAACTCTCAGGGATTGTTTCATTTTTTAGTGTCAGCAAAAACAGAATATATGTTTACCTCCAATGCTTTGTCAATACCGAGAGAAAGCCATAGCATAAATAAAACTGTTCCATTTTTATCTACTAGTTGTAGTTCGACTCAGGTAAAAATTCTTATGGTAATAGCACCTGTTTCGTACAGTGATTTTGTTGTTTTTTTCTTGTTATCTTGTATTTTTTCAATAGTTTCAATCAAAACATCGACAATTTGAGAAAGAACGAGTCGGCAGTCGTATAAAAATCCATAGCAGCCGTTAATAATTGAACACTACTTTATGTTATTTAGTGTTAAATCACTTCATGCGAACCCCATGCGTAGTTAACTACATGATTAGTTGTTCATCCCACAAAGTACGTTTAAGCTGTGTCGATAACTAACTGCGTTTAAGGATTTAACTAGGGTAGTCAACGCTAATTGTAGTTAAAGTTAACCACGTTTTTATACAACCGGCCCCTGGTTTTCATACATCACCAATCATCAGCAATGTTCATTGCTCTGGATGACTAGTGGCTAAAATCCATTGTCTCTAGTAAACAATTTACCGCTTCAATGATCAGAAACAGAAGCTGCAAAAGCATCGCCAATTATCGGCGATAAATGTGAAACCAGGCCGTGTAAATACACATGGTGCGACAGTTGTTGATTTGAAAAACCACATTGGATCAAAAGTTTACGATCTACGACGCCACAAACACGACGACGCTTTCCGTACCCCTAGAACTCACCTACTTTTTACAATGACAAAAAAACCAAATAGAACCAAAGAGAAAAATTTTTTTAGAGGCAAAGCAAGAAAAGAAGCCAAAATCGAGTTATTTGGTCTCAAAAAGGCTAATCTGGTAGCCTTGTTATTAGTCTCACTTCTCCAGTGAAGCAGGTTGAGAGAGGCTGCGTGGGAGTCTAAGAAACATGCAGTTGAGCCCTGTTGCAATCACTGTTGCATTTTTATTTTCTTACTCCGGTTAACGCCTGATAGAGGCTATCCCATTGGCTAATATGAAAAGTCGAAGATTCTCCAACTTTTCTGCAGCCAATACGATTGCCTCCAAATTTTATCCGATGATGACATTTTTCAAGCAAATGGGATCCAGCCTATCGATAAACTAATTTTCGATAAAATTTATTCAAAATATAGTTTTAAATGAACAAGTTTGCGTATTTTCCAATGCATTTTTTCCAGCTAAAAACTTTATAGAAACTTAGAAAATACATCCAAGTTCATTTATATTTAGTTATTTTAATATATTTTGAGGTAGTTTTTTTAGTTCTCAGCAGAGTTTGAGATGCATGATGTATTTATATATTACTAATTATTTGTGATAAAGTTGCCAACATAATCTTATAGATAGATGCTATGACTGAGTGCGTGAGAGTACAGTCAGTATAGTTGTTAATGAGATGCACAATAAGCAACGTATTAGTAAAACTTGAGAGCAGACTACGACATTCAGCGATAGGTTTTCATTGTTTTTAATGATTTTTAAGATACGTTCTTTGAATGTTTGCATGGTGAACGAGTAGCTATTCTAATATACCGTTTTGTGGAAACAGCACGTAAATTTATTTATGTAAAGCTGTCGGTCCGTATACGCCCGGACCGTCATCAGTGCAAAGCCTGATGACGGTCCGGGCTTACGAACAAAAAGCTTTGCAGAAATAAATTTACGTGGTGTCTCCACAAAACTGTACATTAGGATTTTTAAAGATAAATATTATAAAAGAAAATGTACAGACGGTATACACATAGCTGGGCTACCTATGATTGTACTCGTCCTTCGGACTCGTGTAATTTTGACAGCCTTTGAAAAACTCGGGCATGTTTTTCCAAATTGCACTCGAAACTATACTATTACCTATACAAATGCTATTTTCTGATTGAGTGTCCGATGAAAGCTAAACAATTATCATATACTCTACAAGGTGGACTATAGTGAGTAAACAAATTTAGCGCACATTTTCTGTGCGTATGTTTAATGACCAGATGCACAGATTAATACTTCATATATATAATTATAGTGAATAGAGCCAAAATTTGTGGTGGGATATTACGAATGAACATGCATTTTAATCTAATGACGCGTTTAAAATGTGCTCAGTCGTGCCCCGGATATTAGGGCCAAAGTGGACGGCTGCCAAGGTGAAGTGGGTGAGACAGCACGCAAAAAATGCAAAACAATTATCGTTTAGATCCATTAGACCTTTCCTTCCGTAGCAGTGTCTGGAGGAAATTGCTCTATAGAAACACTGTAGGACCACCTATTTAGATAGATAGATAGATAGATAGAAGTCTATATTGTGGTACTACTAAGAACTATACTCAAAGCACACGTTTGAGTTTACATGTTT
>JAODVQ020269769.1:2238-12852 GCA_025400075.2 Phenganax stokvisi
GTCTCCGCAACAATGTTTCCTAGTTTGCCGAGGGCTCTATAGGAAAATAACGACACTTCTTTCCATTAATACGCTGAGGTAAACCATCGTGTTATATGTAGTAGATAAATAAATAAACTTCCCCTCTGCTACCCCCCCAAAAAAAAGGTTTGGAGTAGCCCCCAAGGATTCCTCGACGGCTTAACACTAATAGCCTGGTTCACCTTACCGAGCACTTGGTCTTTATCTTCCTGTATTTCATGTAAAGAGGAATTTTGGAATTGTCCCAAAGCATCAAAACACTGACCAACCATGTCTTCAAGACTATTTTTTTCATCCTAAAACATAGCTAAGGGTGTAATAAAACACACTTTACAACAGAGTCAATAGCCAAATAAAGACACGTTTCCTTGAGCGTTTTGCGGTTGCTACACCGTGCAATTGATCATTGTTCAATGCTGAAAGTACGCTTCATGTAAACCGTCTAGTAATGATCTCGACAACTGAGAAATCATACTGTGTATAACAGCACTTAGTCTCTAGTTATACCAGATAACATCCTTTACCAGCTGATAGTTTCAGCAAATGTAAAATTAAACTAATACGCACTTTATAGTTAACGATTTAATTGTAACTATTGCTGAAGATGTATCGATTTAATTCGAAATATACATGTTTAAAAATATCACGAATTAAATCATGAGCTCTTTATTCGGAATTCGTATAATTTTATACCAGATACACCTAACGCGCCTTGCTGTAAAAGAAACATACAATACTAGCTTCTGTCCATTGTAAATTTTGTTTTGCCAGACGCAATATTACTGAAACACACGATGGAGAAGTGTTGAAAGCATAATATTTACAGCTTACCTGAGCATTTATCCAGTCTAGAAGTGAGAGCCTTTGATCTTTGTCAGTAGGACATAATTTCACATCATCTTTGATCAAACATGGAAATAATGGAAGCTCCGAAAGTTGTTTGATAACGTTTTGAAAACTAAAACAAAACAAACAACATGCATACTGTAAATATTATTCAGAATTGCAACACGTCTCCTCACACAACAACTCCATCTTTTCACAAGTATGCTCTAGTCTAGCAAACTCTCTGGACATGCAATAAAAACCCACGAAAAAACTACTTAAGTTAGAGTCTTGTTTTTGCCTTGAAAAAATCCTCCCATCATCTTATTTCCAGAAACTTTCATGATAGTTGTTTATCAATGCAGATAAGATTTTGCGTAAGATCACAAAACAGATATTCTTCCTTAATTGATTCAATTGCCTGCAAGACTGAAGTCCACAAATGTAATACTAGAGTTACATGATGCACCTGTCGAGAAGTGATTTGTACTGAGTAACGAGTTCCAAAAATGCTTCGTAATTTTGTTCCAGTATGGAGCCTCTGGTTTCAAATGTGCTGTGTAAGTGAAGAAAAAGTCAGAAATTACAAAAAAATTACAGAAACAAATAAGCATGTACTAGTTTGCAAGTTTTTTTCTCAAATTATCAATGAACTGTGATGCACACTGGTAAAATTAACTGCACCTTGCAATTTTTTCTAGATTGGCAACGACAGACAACCAGCCTTGTTGTTGTAGGTGTTGTTCGTTAATGAGTGAAATACAGTTTTGTAGTAACTCAAAACCCATCTCCTGAAACCTCTAACAATGAAGAAAATAAAACAAATATCAACCAATTAACACAGCTGTTCTGATGGCTAAGAGGTTGCTTGCATTATCTAACCAAAATTATTATGGATACAAGATGCCTATTATTTTCATATAGGCATCTCATAAGAAAGCAAGCTCGGCATAATTTCCAATTCAACTGCATGAAAATGAACTATTTTGTGGGACATACCATGGCTAATTTTGCCCTGGAAACAAGAGTTTCATAAGTTGGAGGCAATCTTAATGATACTTCCACTTCTTCTTTGAGCGATATTTCTTAACAACATAAAAGAGTACATTAAACCATGCAATAGTATATACAAAGTCTAAATACTTATTTTTTGAAAACAAACACAAGAACTTAATCTACCTGATCCTAAGTTGAGACTTGGTGAGGGTGGCATGGCTGACTCAATAGTTGTTTTGCTAAACAGAAAAATTGGATTGTGCTCCTGCAAGGTAAAGTGATGCCATCAAATTTACTATGAGTTAGTACACATAAGATTATATCGTGATTGTAATATGTGCGCAAGTAGTAGCCAATTGATAAGTACCTAGCCTGTATAGCAGATGGATTCATTTGTAGAAGACTAAGAAAGCATGGATAAGCAAAGCCCACTAACTCGTATTTACATCACAGCCACACACGTTGTGGTATATATGGAACCAGAAATAAATGCTATACTGCTTACACTTACGGTTCCAGCACTTGAATAGTTACAAATACGATGACTTGGATCTAGTGCCTCTCCACCTTGCATTAACAACACTTGTTTTTCTACAGGAATCATGAGCATGGATGCAACTGACTTCATTAACGTTTCAACACTAGAATTTAGTGGATAAAAAAATGCAGAGAATATTAGTCAGTTTACCCATTCAATGAGCCTTAGTATATCATAACACAACAGACAATTTTACTTGTCATGGTAAGACCTCTGTACGTTAATGGCCAAATACACTATGTGTTAACTTATTTCTAAATAAGGTGCATATGCCTGCCACTCTGCCTATAGTTATATAGGTAGATTTGTCTAGTGTTATGGACATGGTTAACAGGAAACCTTGCCGGGAAGTTTTGTGAACTCATTATCACCACAATCTAGGATCATCTGGCTAGGACAAGTTGTATCATCTGATGTTAGACCAATGAATTGTGACCAGTCTGAATGTTTTGGATCTAGCCAGATTGGAAGTTTGCCTCAAACAGAGGAGAAACCCCCAGCACACTTTTGAATGCTCGCACTCTTGCTTGCGCATTTTTAATTAATACATTAAAAACTAGCTTTGTTTTGTCTAGTGCATCAAGAATATGCTTATTTGGTCTTTAGATATTCAGGGTGTATAAAAAAACGCAATCCTATGTTCAAATAAAAATTTCAAAAAGAGGAGGAATTGATGAGGCTAATATTTCCACTGTTTGAATGCTCTACTATTCAGTTTGATAAAAGATGTTTGTTTGCTAAATTTGAACTTGAAATGAGTGAGGAATGTTACTTTAAGTAAGTGGAATTGGACAATTTAAAATTTCAGATGATTACAATCATTCAACGTAGCCACCATTTCTCAGTACACACATATCACTTCAACGCGCATTTCCTGTGCAACTCTTGTATTTGCATGCAATGACAATGTACCATTGGAATTAAGCATGTTGAATTCAAGCATCTAAATATGACCGCTTGCAGTGAATCATCTATTAATTTGCAGTTTGAAATGGCTTAAAATACACAATGAACAGCATAATGAGTAGAGAAAGGATAAGACCAGAACATGAACTCAAAATGAAGACATGGAAATTTATATGATTTTGGTTACAAAGCTTTAAAGTTGGATTGTGTTTTTTTACACCCTGTAGAAGGGAATGTCGGCAAAAATTTCTTGAAGCTAGTTCCCAATCCTCCAAAAAAACTGCTGAACATGCAGTATCTGCACCAACTGCACATGCTTGTGCAAAAATTTGTGGGTTTAATAGGACTCCCCTGCACATTTTGCAAACTTTCCGTTCCGGGAATTTGGTGTAATACTGTGGGCTTGAGGTGATGTAGTCGATATATTTTGGTGACCACTGACCAGTGTGGTGTGGCCAGTGATTTCCACTAGCTCAATGCCAACATGGTGCAGCTACTAGTTTTCTAAGTGACTTGACTGTCATCTTGTCAATGACATTCAAAAACGATTGATAACAAACCTGACAGTAAGTGACAGACATATTCATATTGTAAACATAGGTATGTATGTATTTGTCTGTATCATATATGCTGTATTAAAGTCCTACCTTTCCATTGCTAACTCCATCTCGAAAGTCAGCATTGCTCCAGTATCAACCAGGAAGACGTAAAGCATTATCATTCACTGTGCACAACGGTTTGATAAAGAACTCAATATCACAGAGATATAGATTCCTGCTCCACTAAAATTTCCATTGAAATAACGTTTCTGACTGTCGCATTCCAAACGAAGCCAACGTTATAAAGAAAGCCCTAATTTTAGCTCATCTCCTTTAGTGTACTGTTTACCATGAATAAAATGGCCATGTGGCCAAACAAATGAGTTTTGTGATAGTTGTTCGATGCTGATACGAAATATTATTTCAAAAACAGAAAGGGAAAATTATGGAATTGACAAGTATTGCGCAATAACTATTTGATATTCCCGTACATCCCTTGCGTGTACCAATATGTTCCTATTTACTCATGACGTATTCTATTTTCGCGGCAATTTGACGTTCGATGGACCTCGATTGGTCATTGCGATTGGTTCGCTGCTATTCCGCGGAAAAAGGGCATTCAACTGAGCTACATTTCTTTACAAGGGTTATAAAGGTGAGTTTTTTCTTCGTTTTCACAGTTTTTGTTTAAAATTTGCCATAAAAGTCGATAAAATGACTACTCATTATGGTCCTTAAGCACCGATCGAACAATATTTGCTGTTTTGTAGCGGAAAAAATCGTATAGCAAAGCTCGATTTGTTTGTTGATTTGTCGAAGCCTTTTCCCGTGTGGTATCTCCCTTTTACCCAGAATGTTTTTCTGTACGGAAATTCTAAAGAAAAATAACAAACAGTACGGAGCTATTTGGTAAGTAGTTTTCTGATTGATGCTTGCTTTTGGTAGTTTTCTCAATCAGCGTGTTCTGTTTGAGTTCCGCTAATTAACCATAACGAAAAAGATGGCGGATGTACACTTTACCAGCATGTATTGCGGTCGGAAATCGTTTAAAGAGCGAAGCGACGTCTATTGACAGGCAGGCATGATACAAGACGTTATATATTTCGTTGTGTTAAAATTTTATAACATTATGTGTTTTTCTTGTCATCTTTTTTCACTCATTTATACTTTAAGCCTGCAATGCATTCTGGTAAAATGTACATTTTGTCATCTTTTTCGTTATGGTCAATTAATTCATACACAAAATAATTATATTGCACCATGGTACATTCGTCTTCGTTTATATCATAGGCTGGCGGCTTTTTCAGGCAAAGATTTAAAAAAACATTTGCTAACTCGAAATCAAATCAAGCGGGTGGATGTAAGTAAAGCGTGGTAAGTATTTTTACAACGAAGTAAATGCTGTCACTAGCCGAGAAGTCTCGACTCAATTTTTCAAGTCAACAAATAGCAAACAATCGAAAACGGCTCTGACATGTGATCAACTGAATGAAAGCCGGCAGCAAACTTTGTGGCAAATTTGTAAAAATACGCTTTTTGCAAACTTCAGTTTGGAAATAAATGTACTTTAAAGTTTATAGTAAAAAAAATTTCAAGAAACTAATCCAACCCAAGGAAACTTTTCTGAGGAAATTACGATTCATAAAACACTGACCTGTTCATTTCTTGGTCTACCAGCAAAACATCTTGCAAAATATTGAAAAATATTGGCTGCGGTATGCAGTCTTTGAGTGTCTTCTATTCAACCTTTTTTTAAAAAGTACTGACGAATTTTCTACTGCTGTTTAGCAATGATGTTCTGCATCCAAACGTCAGGTTTTCACTTCGTCTCCAGTCCCATCTTATGATTGGAATAATAAGAGTTTACAAAGAACAAGTACAAAATCTTTGTGGTAAGAGAAACGCATTTCTTAGAACAACATAATTCATGTGATACAAAACAGTTTAGTTAAAAAACAGTAAACTTTACTATTTTAAAGGTGATATCAAAATGGTTTGGAAGGACTTGAGAGTCGCACTAACGGTAGACATGAGGCTCATTGATCTACATATCGCTCCTTCAAGGTACTACAAAAATTATTCAGACCTTGTCAAAATTTTTTGCCGCTGGTCCAAGAAATTCTGTATATTCTGCTAAATATATTTTTACTCAATTGATAAGCTGAACAAGAACATGACACTTAACGGGCTACGCTTTTAGACCCTTATGCCCATTAAAAATGAGTTAACGAGGAAGGTGGTGTTCTAGAAAGTTTTTGAGTCGTTTCTAAACTTCTTTAGCAAAAATACGTGTACTCTGCCAGCTCCAGCACAACTTCAATTTGTTGACTTTCCACAAGATACTTTTCTAATGTCTCCAGAGGAACTATTTCCCAGGGTAAGTAAGCTGAATTTGAAGAAATGCGACAAAATAGTATTGGAATACGACTGGCGCTGCAGTGCGATACAGTATTACAGAGTAAAGATTTGACTATTACAAGTGCAATAAAGTCAGCGAGATTATACTAAATGTTGCATTTTAATGCATTGAAAAAGTCCACTTATCTCGTTAATTGCTCATGTTTTTATTCGCAGGATGTCTCAGATTATTTTATAAGAATTGGTGGCTACTCTCCGGCCTCTAGTACACCATCTCACTCCCCAGTAACTGGCCCTTACACTCCACCACTCGGTCTCTATCAAGCCCCTAAAGATGACATAACCATGCGTGAACCAGAAGAATTACTTGGAGACGGACAGATACACGTAAGCCTTTGTTTTCAACGGCGATATTCTCCGATCTGTTTCGCTGTTGTTGACCAATGAAGAAAAAATTTAAAACAGAAAAGTGTTTTATTCATCAGAGATCCCTAAAAGTATAGTTAAGCCTGGTTCTCATATGTTGCCGATCATCGGCCACGTTCATTGTTCTTGATCCCTGTGGAATCTTTTGTCTGGCACAAATAAGTTTCTTCTCCGACGATCAAGAACAAAAGTCGCAGGAGCGTCGCCGACTATTGGCGATATATGAGAACTAGGCTTTAAGAATGCATTGCCGATAAATTACGATACATGAAAACCAGCATTAAAGTTTGTTTCACCAAGGTGCCGACGGTCTGCGATCTTTATGCGATACCTGCCTGGGTTTTGCTCTTGACTATTTCACCAAAAGAAAACAAATTATTGCTGATAGACAAATACATGTCACTCATCAGGAAAAGCCTGGTCTTTATAAATACGCCAATGTCTGTGCCATTTTTGGAATTTTGTTTATGATTTCATTTCACTATTCAGTCATTTTAGAAAATGAAGCTTGCCAATATCGGATTCAACATGGAAACGAAGATTAATTATTTAATGAATACTTCTATCTCTAATTTAAGAAATAACGAAAATTCCCCGTGTTTTCGTATAGTTATAAACACACAAGCGTCATTGCAAGAGGGGTTGCAAGTGACAGTAATCTCCACTCGTAGCCTGTATGTAGAGATACGGCAAACAGGCTGCGAAGAAGACTGCGTTCAAGTTGTTTCGCAAATGATTTTGACCATTGCAAATTTGTAATACATCTTGCACGGTGACACTATTTGCGCAATATATCTCACTGAGACATATGCACCTCATATGAAATATTGCATCGTGTAACAGCGCCTTTTGAGAAATTTATCCCTATTCTCGTCGCATACTTTTTATTATTCTTATTTTACAAACACGTTGTATTGTCGCAGGTGCCTGGAGATAATGACCTGTCCCCACTACTAGAAGGTGACGAAATGCCTATGGACCGGTAACACTTTTTGTGGACGTCTATAGATTTATGAATTGTTTCCACTTAACCACCGTTGTGATACTCAACTGGTCTGGCTTATATATAACGCACTGGCCCGATTTTTCCCGAAAATTTGATTTGTTTGTTTGCAGAGAAGAACCTGAAATGTCCGACCTACAACCAGGAGATTATGGTGTAAATATTCTTGATCCAGACACGGGAGAATTGAAATCTGGCGAAGACGAAGATGCAAACATCTCTAGGAAGCGTACTGTAAGTACAGAAAAAATACTTCACTTTGTACCTATAGTTGACCGTGATTGTACACATTCTTTCATAAACTAGAACAGAAG
Source organism: Phenganax stokvisi (assembly GCA_025400075.2). Classification (NCBI taxonomy): domain Eukaryota; kingdom Metazoa; phylum Cnidaria; class Anthozoa; order Malacalcyonacea; family Clavulariidae; genus Phenganax; species Phenganax stokvisi. Next base: position 10,165 of record JAODVQ020269769.1, read on the forward strand.
CATTTGGAAACATGCAATACTTTTTTTCACCATGTGGAGCTGAATTTCTAATTTTGTTTTGACATATGTCAGGAATTTCTGCGAAAAGATGAATTTAGAATCTACCATACTTGATATTGTATCTTAACAGGCGCCATTTCCAGACGATATGGAGACGCCAATTGGCGACAGAATACAGGCAGAGCCTATAAGACCTCACAAAAGACGGTTGATTGATAGATTTCGAGCACTTTCTGATAAAACAATGAGAGATAATCTAGCCAATCCTAGGATTGGTACAAGAGACAGGGTAAGACAATTTCTATGTACAGATGTATGTTTGAGATCAAACAGTAGCGAAGTGCAGAAAAGATATGAATGTGTAAGACACAATTCTTGATTTTTCTTGTTGACATGCCGCGACATCTCTGCGGTCTAGTTAAAATCAACTTCTACACTCTTTTGTACAAAACTGCAGTCTGTAACAACAAAGTTAGAGAAAATGTAGAAATAGGCAAACAGAACTTTTCAAATTATCGTGATGAAAATAACGATACTCACACCCGATACACCAAACAGGATGATGTTGCCTCTCTTTTGTGTGATAGTATACTTCTGTCTCCGACTGATGCCAGATGATTTACTACCGTATACCTCAATAAGTTTAGCAGTGCTATCTGATAAAGAGCAGGTGAAGGTTTAACACAATTATGAGACACGAAGGTCTCTTGGACACATACTCCATAAGCCAATTATAGACAAAATACTATATTTTGCATTAAAAAAACCTTTTAGGCAATTGATCTGCCAGTAAGGACATCTGCAGCAGAACTTATGAATCACCCTTGTAGACCAGGTGGGTCATACGGTTGCAGTATACGACCAACACGTGCTCAAACGATAATAACACGTCAATTTGGAAAAGCTGACTAAGTTCAGAGTAAACTCGTCAATAAATTGAAGAACACATGGTCGGGTGTATCTACAAGAAAACACAATTTCTCTATTCGGGAAACCTATATATAACATTTCCACTAACTTATGAAGCACGCTAAACTGTACGTACAGGCAAAAACAACTTGTCAAATCAAGTTTTTCCTTCGTATCACTCATTCGCCGACATTTTTAGAGCTTCGAGTGCAACCATTATTCGACTTATGGAAGAGGAATGCTGTGTTGATACCACTGCCTGATGATGAAGTGCCGAATTTGGTTTATCGCAATCCCGAGGTGCACTATAACATAGTGTTTTTTTCACTAATGGTGGGACAAGTTCCTAAAGATTATACTTCTGAAAAATAACACCATCTGGGCGGTTGTAAGAGAGGGCGACATTCTTGTCCCAGGCGTCACATTTGCCCACCGAAGCGACTGGGTACCAGTCAGCGTTCAAGTTTAACAGCTTTTGGATATGCATGCAGAATTCAATAACAATTTTGAACATTTTTTTAAGTGTTTCAAATGTAATGAAACAAACCTATAGTTAAATACATAATTATTGCATTCAGTTAAAAAAATCAGTGTTGTTGTTCAAGGATTTAGCATCTATATTGACCTTATCCACCGTTGGGCTTCGTTCAACCTGGCCTTGCTCCAAAACATTAATCTCATCAAATGACTGTGTACCACTTGAATCGAGTTAGTTTTGTAGGCGTTGGTATTGACTTCATAGCGTGAATAGTGAATTTAAAGCAAGCATCGTTTTCGACAACACGGACGTCAACCGGAAGTATACTTGACGATTTCCACCAATCACCGTTCTTGACCCTGGAAAACGCTGCTTGCTTTTAAGGCCCGTTTACCACTACGCAAATTTGTTCGCGCGAAAAATAAATCTGGCAACATGATTGGCTCACTTTCGACTTTTGCTCTGCAATTATTTTGCTAGCGAATCACGTTACTGGATTTATTTTTCGCTCGAAAAAATTCGCGCAATGGAAAACGGTCTTGAGCTCTCTAATATTTCCTAGATTGCTCTCAGAGGAAGTCCATCACAGTTGCGAGATAGCAGCGAATATGAGAGGTCTGGAGCGAGTTCTATCAATTTCTCGACTGGAACACAAGTTTCTCCAAGTAGGTAACATTAGCAACCTTGTGGCAATGCAGTTTCTTTAATACTCAAGAACAAAATGGACTGATATTTCTTAGTTTGCTACATTTGTAAATTAAATAAATCAATGGTATCACAAAGAATTTCAAAAGTATAGTGTTTCCGTGCTATGCGGTCTGTATCGCAAAATAAAGGGTTGTGCATGCCGGCATGAGACCGAATTTGAGTAGTTTCCATCAATACATTTATATGTATCTGGACATCATGATTGTCTCATTGAGTTCTCATGTTTTCTACAGCTTCAGTTCCTAGTGGCGCAGGACATCGCACATTATCTCCTGACGTACTAAGGTAGTTTTGCAGTCACTAGAACGATATGAATGTTGGCAAATCAACAGTCTAAAACATCATCCATAACAAACCATCCACAACAATTCTTTCCATTGGCTAGTATTGTTAGATACACTGTATTGGGGCGGCGGGGTTCGATGACATGCATGGTTGAATAAAGAAGTAACGTATACGTTTGGGTTAGGTCAGGGATAGTACATATCGTATTCATAGTTGCCCTGACTAAGCTAAGAATGGAGCTTTAGATTTGAGTAGACGAGTGTGGCAGCGAGAACTGGTTATTGAAACTCAGTTGTCGATACCTTATT
>JAODVQ020269974.1:0-12844 GCA_025400075.2 Phenganax stokvisi
CATATACGCGCATGCGGTATAATAGATGGCATATTCCTGTATTTAACGCCTTTTCACCAGACTACCATCAAGCCGGCCTAGGACGTATTATTGATCGGCTCCTTCTGCGACAGTGAGCCGAGGAGAAGTGCTGCGGACGAGGTATTTCACAGATCACGGACTGACTCTATTATGCGTGCTCTTGCAGGTTCATCAGATATGACAGTTATCCTAGTGCCCGAGAATATCTCAAAGTTATACGTGGTATCATGACTACTTCGAAGCAATTGTCGAAGTGCGGAATAGATTGATCACTCTGCATCTTGAGCCCTAGGATAATTGTCATATCTTGGTGAAAAAGTGTCGCGTATCTACCTGGCACTGGCAATTGCTCGTCAGTCCGTGATCTCGTCCGTTGTTCACTGTTGAAGGTAAGCTATGTCTACCATGATTCATCATCGAAGGATAGCACTTCTCCTCGGTTCACTGTCGCAGAAGGAGCCGATCAATAATATGTCCTAGGCTTGATGGTTGATAAGCAAGATCTGAGTGTTTGTGGTCTTCCCTCGCGAGTTACGTGATCGATTGCGAGGGGTCCGCGAGTCCCCGCGCGCTTGGTCCGTTCTCTACACCTGATCCGGGAAAGCAGCTACATCGCCCTAGCATTTCCAAAAACACGTAGTCACCGAGAATATATCATCTGCCCCATTAAGTGCAAAGCTTTCCACCAGTTTCAGCAGTTTACGACTCAAAACAACACACTAGAAACGGGTGGTAACGAGACCTGACTTTTTAAGTAACGTCTGAATTGCAACCTTGAAGTAGTAGGCGACAATAATAGTAGTTAACTAGGTATAGGGATAAAAATTGGGGGCAAACTCCAAGAACAAGACATAATCTGAATAGAGGACAAAAGCTGCAATCCCAAAGTATCCAATGGGAGCTGCTATGATATATTTTTTGTAAACATTTGATCAGAGCTATTATGAACAGGATAAAAATTTGATAATATCAAATAAACAAGTTGCACATTAGAACTATTTACATACATTGTGTTTGCTGTTTGATCTAGTCATTAGTTCCAGCAGTATGCTCAAGAAAGGGATTAGATTCCAATTGCAGATATCCCGACATTCTCTCAAGGAAACCTGAAATGGTTGAGTGAAGTGTCTCAAATGATGGACGATCTTTGGCTTCTTCCTCCCAGCACTGCTTCATTAGTTTAACGCTAATATATAATATAATAGCTATATATTCATATGAGTATTAACTAAAAATTAGTTAGTTTACATTTTATTACTGCATGCAGGATTGCATGGCTGGGGCAGTCTCTTTCCTTCTTGAAGACACTGCAGCAGAGCAAGATTAGTATCATTAGAATAAGATGGTGTTTCTCCTCCACTGAATATTTCCCACATTGTCACACCATATGACCACTGTTTATTAATCATTACTTCAAAAGTATTGATCACTGTGTACTAACTTACAACATCACTTTTCTCAGAGAAGAACCCTTCGGCTAGACTTTCTAGTGCCATCCATTTCACACACAGACCTTGGTCTTCACTCTTATTCAGACGTAAGTAGTTCTTCTCAAACACATCCTCAGATAACCCAAAATCAGAAACTTTTATTATAAAGTGACCATCAATCCTGACATGACAATGGGAAATGAGAGAAAGAAAAGAGAGAGGTCTGCTATACACTGACATGCAGTTCCTAGCTGCAAGGTCTCGGTGTACGTATTTCAAGGAAGCTAGGTACTCCATCCCACTTGCTATCTGGCGACACATTTCCAACAGTCTCCTGCTTATCTCTTCAACCTTGTATTATTACAGCACCAATGATACTCATCATAATGTTGTAGTGGTAATACTTACTTCCTCTGGTACAGTGTTGTGTGAGGGAATGAGTGTTGTTTTCTTTTTCTGAAGGTAGTCCAACAGACTTCCATTTTCCATGTATGGCATGATAAGAAAGGGGGCAGAGTCAGTATCCAGACTGATTCCTATTATACCCATCACATGAAGATGATCAAATTTATTCATCTTGGAAGCCTCCTCTACCAAACTGTCCAGCTCGAATCGGTCATAATCACCTATAAATATGAGAAATTAGCCAATTAAGGTGAATATATGCTCATAGAGCAGACCATTGAAGGTTTTAACAGCAATTATATCTTGAGATTTTTTTAATCTTCCTTTGTAAACAAAACCAAATATTCCTTGAGTACAATAATGAGTCAACGAAACCACAAATATAGTAATACTAACCTTCACCAATAGGTTCGATGATAATAACATGATCACTACTAAGTAGTAAACTACTAATATTATCATACTTGTTGCAGTAGAGCATTTCACGTTGAGTACTTACAACTTGTGTACTGCTCTTGGTATCTGAAATGGTTATAAATTATGACCTAAATACACACACAAACCAAAACAGCTGATCCTCCTATATCTTACTTCTACCTCATTTCATTACTCTCTCACGTTCTTTGTTAACAAGGCTCATAGCATTAGATTCCACTAAATATTTTTCACTAAGAGACTCACAAACCTTGTGTGGGTGGATTAGAATCCAGTAGTGGTTGGCTCACACTCTCGGCTACTGGAGGTGCTTCCCTTGTTAACTCACGGAGACCAACAGGTGGAGTATTATTTGATGACCTATAGAAACATTGCCTTCTGATTATTGCAACTAATATTCTTTTGCCCAAGCCTGGATGCAAGAATATAACCAGAGTTAAGGTGCAGTGTAAGCTATCTTTAGGCTAGGAGGGAATTTTTTATATTTCTTAAAATGCTAGCTGTATTCATTCTTAGTATAGAGACCTATTATGAGGTGAATAATTCTACTGTTCATTATGGCTCTTCTTATTTGCAGTTGGCTATAATATTAGCCTTTCTATTCATGCTTTAACTCTTAAACAGAATGACTTCTCCTGCCGTGTTGGTACAACCAATCAGCCAATTATTTTCATTTGAGGTAAAAAGAAATAGAGACAGAGGGAGAAGTGAGATCTACACACGTGATAATTACAGCAACCCTTAAGCATGCATGGTGAGGATTAATATCTCACGTTGCCATTATGTCCTGCTGCATTTTACTGAGTACCCTTCTTTTCTTGATGTGAAGATAAATGCAAATAAATATGACAGTTAAAACAGTAAATATTATTAGTGTTGGAAAAATGGCCATCACACTCCAGATTGTGTTTTGTTCTACATTTAAAATAGCGTGATCTGTGTAGAAAATAAACTGTGATAAAAAGTCATTCATTGCACTATGAATACAGTGAAACCTCTGAAATAAGGACACTTTGGGGACAGCTCTCCTGTCCTCTCCCCAGAGGCTGTCCTCTTTCGCAGACACTTAACTATGAGGGAGGTGGGGACAGCAACTGTGTCCTCTCTTCAGAAGGTGTCCTCTCTACGGCGGGTCCTTTTTCGGAGGTTTCACTGTATGTAGCTTAGTATATGGCAAGAAAGTAAGATACTTGATTATGGACAACTTCAAACAACACCTACAATAGCTGGATGAAAACACTATTACACATGTGTACTAGAAGGTAATAATTAAAAGGCTAGAACATTCTTGTCCGAAGAGCAAACTAAACGATCCAGGTAGATCTCCTAAATTCACTTCGTTGCTCTGCTACAACTAAAGATGGAATTTGAATCCTGCAATATTTTGGAGATGTGTTTTGCATTGCTTAACCTTTGCATCTAATAATAGGAGTATCACCAGAATCATAACAATAGTGGTGACCAGCGTGGTAATGTTGGCATTGAAGTATTTCTAATTCAGTTCCAACACAGTTGACTCCTCCTAGTCTAAAATCTCTTCTACTGCTGGACACATAACTGCTATTTTTTAGTAACTCAGCTCCTGAAAAAACAAGTAATGACACACATACATTTCTATTTTTCTTAACCTTCAACTGCATATTTAAGTTGTCGACAAATAACCTGGGCATTGTTATAGTTCCAGACTCCATGATTCTGGCAAACTCTGCCCCATATTCCACTAACACATACCTCTAGTGCTCCTACTGAATCAGTTTGTCCTCCCACCAAACGAACAGCACCACTATCACACTCTCTTTCTGATTGCAAATGGTATAAAATTCTTAATAGATAAAATTCTTGGATGAGTGCAGTCACAGACCAATGCAATTCATTACAGATGCATCCTCACAGCAGTTACCCATTGAAAAACATTTTGATGTGCAACTACAGTCTCTGTTACTACTGTTATCACTCTTACAGTCACTGTCACATTGAGTACAAGCTTCTGAGTTACAATTAACTATAAATAGAAGAATAAAATTAAATTTTTTATAAGGAAGCATTACTTTCACAAACGACTCCAGCAACTTGTGAGCACTGACTAACATCTGTTGCTGAAGTGGAACATTGACTCAATTCTCCATCAGTCTTTTCACAATGTATATTGAAAGGTAGGATGGGATGTTCTCCTCTACCATAATAGTCTATAACAGCTGAACCTAAAAATTTGTTAATCTCACTTAACCTTCTACTGATGATATTGTTTATAAACGTGAAACCTCTTTTGGATCTTCCATCATTAACATATACGATATTTTCACATATGACTCGAGCTTCTTCTCCAGTGTAATCCCAGTCATCAGCACACAGAGTGTACCACTGCCCTTCATAACAATACTCCACTCTTCCATAATAAGGATGAGCTCCTCCAACTAAAACAGTTGCTCCATTGTCACATTCTTCTTCTATGAGTATGTGAAATTAATAAGTGTGCATGCATAGTGATAGTACACCACTGCATGGAGTATTTGTATGGTGGTTAGTGCTCTGTTTGTACTTAGCTAAAGTTCTTTATCATGTGTATATATACCCATTAACTAGCAGCTTAAGTGCTGGTTTATCATGTGTACTCATTAACTAGCTACACACAAGGCCCATAGTACCTTAAGGCGGGAAATTATCACTGGTAAATAAATTATCATGATATTATGATTTTTTCCATGCGTCTGTAGCTATATTATGAGAAGATAAAGATATCCCTAGATTATGTGTGCAGTGCAAAACCTGCCTATATTATGTATATATGTGACCTTCCGTGTGAAAAGGGCCCATTCGTTGTCCACTTTTATATTATTTCATAGAGTAAACATTCCTCTACAAGATGATATAAAAGAAATTGAAATTGGATGTTGCATTGTAAACTTACGACCTAATATGTGCAAACACATAAAACTCAGTATATCAGAAAAAAGGGTATAATATTATAAATCACATTCACCTTTAACATATACATTTAGGATACTTCAAGTTTCTATAACTCATAATCTAAAAGAGATATCACCCTATTTCTTTTTGCCTAACGTATATTACGCAACACAGTTTAGTATAAATATTTTTTCCAAAATACCAAAATTCACTCAGACCCACTCTTTTGGTTCTAACTCAATACTACTTTGAAGCAATTATTGTCTATAATCACAGAGCAGTAGTGCTTTGTATATAAGGGAGGGCAAGGTTTATTATGGGGCTAATGTATGGGGTATTATAGATGGAATTAATCATCTCTTTCTTGTTCTTGTTCTTCATAACTCAAAAAAGTAAACAAGATATTAAGCTCAAATTCAACATGTAGGTGTAGTTTTATACAGAATAGACCCTAATCATAGTATATATAATGTTTGTAAACAACTTAGTTTACAAATAAACAAATATCTAAAAATCATAAAAAGCAATCTTTACAAAATTGGGTATATAAACGGTTGTTATATATGTGACAACAACAACTTAACAACAAATAAAAAATCCTCCAAAACTATAGAAACTTGTATATACTTATAAAATTTAGTTCATAGGTAACATTTCATACATGAATCTAATTAGTGGTGATGTTAACAGAAAACTTAGTTTACAAGTAAACAATAGTAATTTTCTGAAAATGACCAATTTTTTTCCACATTAAGTGAGTGGGCATAACATCAGTGGGTTAAGATGTTATAGTCATAAGTTTGTAAACAATAATATGTTCATTTGTAAGCAAAATTGTTTACTTGTAAACAAATTTCTCAAAATCTATTTTGTGCAATGCTGGCATATGTAACTTCATCTGCTGTGGTGAGCTGTTTGTAAGTAACATTGTTTTCTGGCAAACAAGAATAAGTAATTGGTGTTACTAGTGTATTTGGCCGCTTTCTTGTTCAGTTACTGACTGGCATAACAAAAATTAATAGAGGGAGACAATTAAAAATTAAAAAATCCTTGAATTGAATAATTTACAGTATAGGGATGGTGTAAAAAGGACAGAGACAAGATTGCCTGTTTTATAAATTATTTCTGTATGTACTCCTCTTATTTTTAGACAAAATCAGGAGTGACCTCTTGTGATTGCCATGGACTACTATGTTAAATTTCTGTAAACCACACTCACTGTTGCAATATGCACCAGCAGGACCCCAACTTTGACAATTTGATGTGAACTCATATTCACACTGTCCCAATTCATTTTCATTTCCTTTGCAGTGCACAGTTAAATAGTCATGGAATTCAACATCTAAATCATTAGCAGATACAGGAAATGACCCTGAAAATAATCAATAGAATTTATCCAACATCTATAAAAACTTAACCTAACATACATCCATTAAAATTAAGTTGATAACAAAGAACATCAGTCTCTCTGTAATCCCAACCTCCACTGCATATAGATCTCCATAATCCAGACACACATAATTCAACTAGTCCAACATAATCAGCCTTGTCAGTTACTAGACGTGTTTTACCATCTTCACACTCTGGTTCTGTGAAAAAAGTCTTTGTAACTTTCAACCGATTAGATGTCCCTTAGGTCACATGACTGCCAAGAAGACTACTGCTAGGTTGCATATTTTATACATGGACATTTTAGAATAATAATTATGTTTGCGCCTTAAGAGTGCACCAAATACTCTGAATGCAAGCATATTATTATTACATAATGTTTAATGTTATTGTGTGAATCATACAAGCTACAGCTCATGCCAAAAGTAGTCAAAAGTCAAATGGACAGAATGTGATTAACGTGTCTAAGTAAACCAGTAAACCCTTTGACCTTTGTAACACTCTGGTAACTTTCCAGATTTAAATGCAGATGGTCCTCTCCAGTCTCAAATACAAGAGTATGTTAATCTATATCTTTCTGCATGCATTCAAAACCTTTCAAGACAATCTTGATGACCTTCCGACGGTGTTCATTCACATCCTCTCAGCTAACCTTGGTCACGAGCCAAAGAAATGTGATATCCTGCATTGACCAAAGCACCTCTGCTGGCCTATCCCAAGTTCAGCCTTGATGAAAGAGCACACAAAGAGCACAGAGATCACAGAAGTACTATTATGACTGCAATGCAGAAAACACCTGAGTCAAGATTACCATGTACCTGGTCCAAGCTCAACTCCAAGCCCAAGTCTGCAGTAGACTGACCCCAAGAATAGATGACGATCACTCAGCTCAGAGGGGGGACGTGTAAAAACTTGATCATGCGCATTCACAATAACTGTTACATAAAATTATATCCATTTGTGACACTGTTATGAAATCATTGCTTAGTACATAGTCAGCATTCATTCGCTGTATTTTAGTACCCTGAATCGTTATTGTTAACATCTGGCATATCCATCTCTCCTAACCCCAAGCGCAGTCTATGGTAAAGCATTAAAACATAGCCCGGTGAGTTTGGAAATCTTTCTCTGTTGTTTTTGTCCAGTTATGAGCTGTTCCTCTCCTGGATCGTATGAAATTCTACCCGGGCCATCCCTACATAGAGCATCTACCCATGCTATGATTATAGTGAGTGTTGAGAAGACTAGTTATAAAGACTTTTTTGTGTTGTCTAGTTTTGTTGTTGCGGGTTTACACTTAATCCACATCTTATCTAAACTATGTATATTTTCATTTGTGCTAAATTAAAGAGTGTAGTATAGAAGAAAGGAACTTGGTGCTATGTATCTACATTTGTCTCTTTGTACGTGTACACCTATGATTTTGCATGCAGTCAAAATTGTGCACATAATCTGTGTGGCCAACCCAAATTCTTGCTAACCCTCATAGCATCTCAATCCAACATCTTCATCATGAGAACAATTTAAAGCCTCATAGTAATAGCATTCATCAGGATTCTTACAATCCATGTCATAAGTTGATCCCGAACCCCCACCATACTTGAAAATACCACCAGCATCTACAATTAATGATAGTAAATGATTTTCTCATGTTACTGTAACTCACAATGATAAGGCAGTTCTAGCTGCTGACAACAATTACGGGCAGCATCAATATCGAAATAATCATCGCAAATAGTGCCCCACTTATTATAAATACAAACTTCCACTCTAGCATTTGTTGTCTTTCTATAACCTTTCAACATCTCACCTCTTCTGTTTACAAGGCGAAGTTGTCTTTCAGTACAACTCTCAACAACTGCATATGTAAATTATCAGTTGTTGGAGAATAAAAGGACAGCAACAATCTTCATATTATATACCTACAAATGCCACAGTGATCAGAAGTAATGCCAAACATCCAGAAGTCATCTTTAATTTAGAAGAAAGGCTATTATAAGCATAGTAATGGCTGACAGAGTATCTCTGGCAGATGCTATGTTTACATTTAAACAAAGTTGTTTCACTAGATGTATGTTACTGTATGAGCTATAAATGATTCATTAACTCCACCCATTCGTAGCATAATGTTACATAACATTGTAAGTAAGTTCTTTAATGAGTTACATTTCACACACAAAGAGCTGAAATTTTATAAAAGCATGTTCGCACAGTATGTGAATGTCCAATAGCTCCACCCTAACGTAATTTGTTAGGCACATGACCTTGTAAGTGCTATCAGTATGAAATAATTGTTTACTTTTTCCATATAGCTACATGAATCAACAACAAAGTCCCCATACCAGCCTTAAAAAGGCTTCAGCATGGATACACATATGTTGTATACCAATTTATGCCCATTAGCTGCACTCAGCAGCTAAATCCTCATTGCTAGCCCTCCATTATTCCTTAATTTGAACTAGTGGGGAATGTATAAGGGAGGCCTATTACTTGCATGTATATAATAATGCAAGGGAGGCCCCTTATTTGATAGGTAGCTATCAATTAAACATTAACAAGGACTGTAAACTCGGAGAATCTCTCTTTTGATTACCAGCAAGAGAAAGTAGTCAATTTTACTTAGCTAGTCTGCAATCAGTCTGTGCGTGTGTGTGTTGGGGGTGGGTGGGGAAGAGAAAAGAGATGGGAGGAGAGTTTGACTGGCTTTTGTCCATGGTCACATTCAAAGGCTTTTTGAATGCCTCCACACAGTCACACAAAAACCTCACACACCACACCATCAGACCATACAAACTGCAGGCAGGCTTGTATTGTAGTAGTCATGTTATCTAATGGACTGTTTGGCCTATATTTTAAACCAGTCTACAAGGGAACTCCTGTACTGGATCACGGCAAAGTAAGCAGGTTTCAGTCTCTTTAATCTCTCGACCTGCCACCTTACTATATACCAGTAAGGCACGACCACTCTCATTCGTGGAGTCTGCTAGTCCTAATGGTCACTATGATTTACAGTCAGTAAGTCAAGTTAGTCTAATGCCTAGCTACCACACAAAGAATTAACTGTGACCACAAAACAGACTATTGATTCAGGCAAATACATAACTATCTTACATTGCATGACTCACTATAGACTATTTCTCAGCTTCTTTGGTTTCCTCTCCTTTCTTTCTCCAGGCTTTACTTTTTGAAAAATGCGGCCGTCTTGTTTGAGGCTCTGTTATGTATGTACCTAGTGCTTTGCTGGTGGTAGTGTATATATCCCTTACTCTGTATGTGTCTTTTAATCCTGGATGTAAGTAATGGTCATGCCTTCAATTTTCTCATTCTATAGGTAGACAAAAATTGAGGGAAAGTATTCAATCACTTGAACTGATGTTTCACGATCTTGTACAGATGAAATTGTCATACTTGAACTAATATGTTTGTCTATGTGTATGTTAATGTACTTATAGACAAATATGTATTATAACTCCACCCTTGTGTAGAGTAAACCTTGTGAGAACATTCTTAATAAGCTACATTTCACACATAATGAATCTGATATTTTATCAAGCATGTATGTGAATGCCCAATGGCTCCACCCTAATGTGGTCTGTTTGGCACATGACTTTGTAAGTACTTTAGTATTTGTTCTGTATACATGAAATTAGTCCTTGCCTGCCATAAAAAGGATCGATATTATTGGCAGGATGAAATTAGTGTAGAAACATGAACACAAGGCAAGTGCATTATTCAAAATAGAATAAACTGCATACATACCAATCCTTTTTCAAAGAAAAGAATTGCCCTGGATGGGACTTGAACCCATGACACTCAGCGCTCTGGGGCGAGTACTCTATGTGATGGTAGTTTTCTCACATTAGCTACTATTATCAAGTTCTGCTGCAAATATAATAATTATTACGACAGTGAACTCCTCAAAGCTGTAATCTCTTCTACTACTGATGACAGAACTTGTTAACTAAGTTACTGAACTATAGAAAATGAATTAAGTGCACCAAGCGGAAGATATCCCAGCAGAACTTGTTCAAAATTTTTATCAATATTGCAAATATTTTAGATTCTTTACAACAGTTCCTTTGAAACATCCTATGTTGTGTATAGTATTACCTAGCCCTTGTAGAAACATTAAATTAAGGTGACAACATCCTACCACTGCTGTAGATGTACATAAACCTTATGGATTTTTCATGAAAATGCTTCGTAGCGGAGTTACTTCAAGTTCATATTCAACTGAGTAATATCCATGTTGACATAAGGCAATCATGTGTCAAAGTTTGCCTCACGAACTGCTGCTGCTGTGGAACAGGATAGCCAGAGGCAATGTCCTCAATTATGGTAACCATTTAGGCTCTCCTCCAGAGTTATATATATCCCTTGATGTTAGTCTTCCTATATTATACGTCATGAAACATGCCCACACTCTAACATAGCGATAATGTGCACGAGTATGCCTTTTAAACATGGCTGATACTAGTAGCATGACATTTATAGGCTTTCTTGTAAAAATGGTTAGATGCTCAACAATTTTTTGTCTTTCTGCTCTTGAGCTGTAGTAAAAGCAACATTGTAACCTAAACAAGCGTGTCTATTCCCCAAAACCGAGGGTTTTGTACTTGCTTTTTATTTATGAGGAAAGATAGCATTCTGTGGGTCTCACTAATCCAACAATACTAAGACAAAACATTTAGTCAACCAAATATCAGACAATTGTTAGCTCCCATTGTGTATTCTGTAGTCACCAAGGTTAATAGAAGATCAGGTTTGTAGCTAAATTGCACAGCACATGCATGATGTGCTCTACAGGGGGTACATAACAAGAGGCCTAATGTACTTAGTGAGGATTATGTATAAGAATAGAGTAAACCTGCAAAGAGCAGTAGCTTTATAGAGCAAGCTCAAGACTTAAGATAACTTAAACAGCAAAGAAATGGAAATGAAAGCTCTGGGAATCCATTTTCTCTTATTATGTCTGTGGACTGAAATATCATTTGGAGAACACTGCAATGGAATTGACTCTATTCCAGAGGAATGTAGAGTTGTTCGAAGCAATGGTGTTTTTGGTGTGGTCTACAATGACAAACAATTCTTCATTGACACAATATGTGGTGAAAGGTGTGCAGGTCCTCTCTACAATCTCCTTCTGTATGCTAACTCACGGGAGGCTACTCTTCTTGATTTCTTTTGTGCATATAATAGCACAGTACCTTGTGCAGATGTGGTGTCTCAATACTTCTCGCAGGAATACCGTGATACATGTCAATTATCTGGTAATGAATCACAATGTACGTATGAGTGCTCCAGATTGCTGAGAACTCTGTATCTAGAGTTTGGTTGCTGTCTTTACACACTTCATGTGCTTGATGATTCTGGTGTTCGAGATTATGCAGACTATTTGTTTGATTTATGCTCTTATTTTAAACCCGAAATGTGTATAGGAGGTGTTTCAGAGACTGAAATAATATATTCAAGCGATTGTACTCCTCTCTTTAATGTAAGAATTTTCTCGGCATATCTATATGAAGTGGAAGAAATTTGTGATGGAAACTGTGCTACTAACTACCGTCGGGCCAAAGAATGCCTTGATGGACAAGATCCATCAATAATAGATATATTTTGCTTTGCGGAGAATGAAAGGGGAGAACGTTGCAGAGACTTGTATCCTCTGTTTGAGGAGTATACTGTATACAGGTGCAATTATGAGACACAAAATTGCTCTACAAAGTGCATTAAAGGTATTGAAGAAGCAAAAAAGGATATGGGCTGCTGTCTGACATTCTTCTGGGAGGGCTATTTCTCTACAGATTTATCTGAAGATAACATTATTTGTGGTGTTGAAGTTCCTAACAGGTGCAATGCGACTGGAACTGGAAATACTCCAACAGTCATTACTACTCCAATACTTAACACCACTCTAACAGCTGTCCCCACTCCAACAGCCAACATCACCACATCTGCTGCAGATATTTCAGCTAAATATTGTGTTTCAGCCATTTTAGTTTTCTTTATTTTTACATTTGCCACCTGACTTGAGTGACAGTCTTGATAATGGACGTTATGTATGATAAATAAGACCTGTAGCTAAATTTGTATTTGATTTTAATGTTTTAAATGACAAGTACTATGATAACATTATAATTAACCCTCGGTGCGCATGCGCGAGGGTTACGGTACTCATTCTGTGTGTCTGTCTGTGTCTGTGTGTCCGTTATCGCACATCTCACTTCTCGAAGCATATTTCGCGCTGAAACTGCAGC
>JAODVQ020270083.1:0-12835 GCA_025400075.2 Phenganax stokvisi
CGGGTGTATCTACACGTGTATACATCCATTTTAGCTAAACAAACCTGGGAGTAGCGAGCCGCAGTAGTGGATCCCAAGTTATGCTTCTTTGCACATGCGTCCAACAAGTGTGCTTTAATTAGAATACGATGCCAGAAAAATATTTATCTATTGTGTCTCATCGCGTGAGTATTCGGCCGCGAATTTAAGTTTGTATTTATGTTACGACAGTCAAACGCAAGTTTTAAGCGATTTGAATTTTTGAGTGGAAACCCTACTTTTGTTGTGTAGCCTGAGCCCCTACCTACTGAGCTGCCTTTGTTGCTCAGTTGGTAGAGTGCTTTTCCCGGTAAACGAAGTGTCATGGGTTCAAGAGCCACTCAAGGCAGATCATTATTCTTTGGAAAACTTTAACTGTCTTAAGTGAATTTGAATTTCTTGATTACCTGCCTTGCCTTTCGTCCTCTTTCTGTTTTCATACATGGCGTTTGTAGCCATTGAGGAGAACCTCCGAAAAAAACTCAAACTCAGCAATATACAGGAAATACAGAGTGGTTTCAGAGAAAAGGTTTTAGCTGAGCTAGGGAAATATCAAGATATCAGGTTTCCTGCTACAAGCTCACACTTGATCTAGAAGCTGATAAGGACAATATTGTTTTGAAGATGGTTTTAGAATAGTGGGTAACAGTTCATGGCTTTTTTTGCTGAATCATACATGAGATATACAAGCAGCATGTGTGGAAAATCTACAGCAATCACAAACATTACAAACTAAGGTCATTGAGTATAGGTTCATATTATATAAGTGACATAATAATATGTTTGGTGAAAGTAGCTACTAGTGCAGGAAAGCACATATGTTTTGAGTGCTTGGAGTTTCTCCTTTGATGTTTTGTGTTGTTATTTGAAGTGAGCAAGTTGTTTACATGGCAATTTCTATTCACTACTCCAGTATAAAACCAGTCAATTACTTGTAATGCCTGAGTGTTCAAAAACTCATGGACAATGGGGTTTTCATGTCTTCCACCTTTGTGCATTTGGCGGCGAAAATATTTTTACAATGAGTTTTGGCCTATCTTCTCACTTAGAAAGGTTTTTACTGCAGGAATTTAGAAAAGGGTAGAAACAAGTTCAGCGAAAGATCGGACTGTGAAAGGAATGAAGGTAAATATTGTCCTCATGTAAAAAAAGCCATACATGCCTGTCATTCGGAGGCCAAGTAGTGTCTTGATACTTCGGAGCATTGCTTCTCAGGATCTGTAAAACCTTCCCGACTTTCAACCCTTTTTCCCCACTCATCGAGCTAAGGCAAACACTCTTGATCGAGCTACTAAATAGTAATGGTATTCTCACTGTATGACAAATATTAATGAAAAGCACTAAAGTGCAAACCTTAGGCGCTGACAGCAGATATATTAGAGATGTGCTGCTCATTAAGCTATTTACCATAGCCTAAAGCAGCAGTAGTGCAGGGTATTGCTGGTAATAAACTATACCTTTTGTGCATTGACAAGAATAATATCCAGGCTAACCAAACAGAATAAGAGTAAAATGTTATCATACTGTGATAAATTGAGACATAAAATGCTAATGCAGACAAAACTCCAAAAAGAAAACAATAGCTGGGAATGAACCCCAGGTGAAGAAGGTTAACTGATGACAAACGCAGAGCTCTATACATTTGGGCTGCAGCAACAGAGGGTGACTATCCGCGCAAAATTTGAACTGTTTACGAGTAGTTGTGTCACTCGGCCAAGATGGCCATCGAAAGCAACCCAGTTGCACATAAAAATTGCTATATCTCGGGAATGAAGCATTTTCAGCCAAATCCCTACATGTTCATTGCACAAAGAGTACGTAGTTCAAATTACAGCACGATATCTGCTTCTAGAAGTGAGATAATCGATAGCTGACAGACGGACAGACACACAGAATGAGTACCGTAACCCTCGTGCATGCAGGCCGAGGGTTAATGATACATTTACCTTCAATTTGAAATCTTTCTCTGTCCTGTACGTCAGTTGAAATGCTTTCCTCTTTTGTGGCCATTAGTAAAGTTGTAGTGTGAGACTAAACAATATATTCTCTAATTTATGATGATGTAATCACCTTAAGATATAATACGCATGCTAAGTTGTTGTGTCTCGGTTTTATAACTTGTATTATAGAAGACTAAAGTCGTATCCTGACAGAACTTGCTCATCCTGGCCTGGCGTAACGCTACATGGTGTCAGGAGTGGGATCATATACCGTCTTTCTTCAGGAACACTCTGACTAAAGTGTTGAGCAAACGAACAGAGCGAGACCGCGGAGCAAACATGGCCGCCACCTATCAGGTATCTCCATCCGAACAATTTACCTTCAGCCATCCCCATGAATGGCCCAAGTGGATTAGACGATTCGAAAGATTCAGGAGTGCGTTGGGGCTGACTGCGAAGTCCTCCGAGGTCCAAATAAACACACTAATTTACTCTATGGGGGACGAGGCCAATGATATTCTGTGATCATTCGGACTCTCTGACACGGACAAAAAGGTGTACGACACTGTAAAAGGAAAATTTGAAGCACATTTCGTTAGAAGGAGGAATACTATCTTCAAGCGGGCTAAATTTAACATGAGAAAGCAGGAGGAAAAGGAGTCAGTAGATGTCTTTATTACTGATCTGTATGCACTAGCAGAACACCGGGATCATTTAGTAATTGGTCTACAAGATGCCAAGTTGTCGGAGAAGCTGCAGCTGGATGCGGAACTCACACTTGACAAAGCAGTTACACAAGTGAGACAAGCAGAGGCAATCAAGAACCAGCAGACCATTCTCTGGAGCGATGGGGAACCCTCCCATTGGAAGAATCGAAGGGAAGAAACAAGCCCCACCCACTAGAGCCAAGACCTGTATGTGGCGTGGGAAATTCCCAAGCCATGACAGAGCCAAGTGTCCAGCCAAGGAGGTCACATGTAAGAAGAAAGGACGTTTCGCCCGAGTTTGTTGCTCTGCAGCTGCTGTCGCAAACGTGAGTGGACAAGACTCATCCTCGGAAGACAGCGACCATGCTACCTAGTAGCTCTCAGAGACAGCGGTTGGAAATTCACTCTCAGAATCAATAACCAGGAGGAGACCTTCCTTATAGACACCGCAGCAGAGGTAAGAGTGATATCCAGGGAGATGTACAAGCTTTAGGAAAGCCAATGCTCAGTAACACTAGACGAGTGCTAGAGGACTTGGCCATAGTAAACTCGGTGTCCTAGGAAAGCTACACATACTGATTCAAGTGGACGACCTTAAATCCCAACAAGAAGCCTACGTGGTGAAGGGGTTATCTCGACCTCTTCTAGGACAACCCAGAATTAAATCACTGGGAAAAGTGAGAATCTGTGTTGATCTTACCAAGCTCAACGCAAATGTTCTACGGAAATACTATCAACTCCCTGCTGTAGAATCTACCCTGGCGCAAGTCCCTGGACAACAATTCTGGATTCTGGCAGGTACCTTTCGCTAAAGAGTCCTCCTTCCTGACTACTTTCATCACCCCTATGGGACGATACAGATTCAACAGGCTCCCATTTGGTATCATATCCACCCCGGATCATTTAGGAAGACCAAGCTGTTGGATGGAATAGAGGGCATTGTCTGCTTCATGGATGATGTACTAGTCCATGGTAAGACAAGAGAGGAGCACGATGAGAGACTACACGCAGTTCCTCACAGACTCAAACAGTCAGGAATGACCCTGAATAAAGAGAAGTGCATGTTTGCCTGCTCCAGCGTGAAATTTTCAGGACAAATTCTAGCCGACAAAGGAGTTAGCTCAGACCCTGACAAAGTTGCCACTATCCTACAGATGCCGGAGCCAACCAACATTTCTGAGATTCACAGTATCCTCGAGATGGCGAACCATCTTGCCAAGTTTACACCCAATCTATCGGACATGACGAAGCCTCTCTGGGAGCTACTGTCGACGAAGAATGATTGGTGCTGGCAGACTACTCAGAAAGCGGCCTTTGCACTGACCCAAAGCCCAGTTCTAGCACTTTTCAATCCGGAGGGAGGGACAGTGATATCGGCTGATGCCTCCTTTATTTGGGCTTGGGGCTGTGTTGATGCAAAAACAAGCAGATGGCAGCCTACATCCTGTTGCGTGTGCATCAAGAGCAATGTCCACTACCGAACAGAAATACGCACATATTGAAAAAGAGGCATTGGTAATCTGGGCATGTGAGAGATTCCATGACTACCTCATGGGAGCAGAATTTAACATTAAAACCGACCACAAGGCCCTGGTGCCGTTACTAAGTACCAAGTCTCTTGATGACCTGCCGCTACGCGAACAGAGATTCAGACTAAGACTAATGCAGTACCACTTTACTATCTCACATACTCCAGGAAAAGATCTTATAACAGCAGATGCCTTATCCATAGCACCCTCTTTATCATAAGTAAGGTCAGACAAAGCTCTTAAGGAGCTTGTAGAAAGCTACGTCCAACAAGCTGTCTGCAACTAACCCGCTTCAGAGGGGAGACTAGAAGAGATTAAAAAAGTGAAGAGATCAGTGAAGATGAGGTGTGCCAAAAGTTGATCAGGTTTTGCAGAGACGGGTTGCCACGACGGGTTTATGGAAAACTCAGGAAATACTCATTGGTAGCTGAAGAGCTATCAATGAATGACGGCCTCTTGATGAGAATGCATCGCATACCTTCCAAGCTTCAACAAAAAACACTTTCACAACTTCACACAATCCACCAAGGCATAGTCAAGTGCTGCAGAAGGGCTACCAAGTCAGTTTGGTGGCCAGGTCTCTCCACTCAGCTGGATGAAGTGGTCAGGAACTGTTCCGAGTGCATGAAACACCAGGTCCTAAAAGCAGAACCATTAGAGTTAACACCACTACCTTCGAGACCGTGGCAGAAACTTGCCACAGACCTATATGAATGGCGAAAGTCCACTTATCTCCTGATACTTGATTATTATTCACGATGGATCGAAATTGCTCTTCTCCAAAGGTCATCTTCCGCCTCAGTCATTAATCACATAAAGTCGATATTTGCTCGGCACTGAATACCTGACAAAGTTATATCAGACAACGGCCCCCAGTATGCATCCCAGGAGTTCACCGACTTCGCAGACGAATACGGATTCATGCACAAGACTAATAGCCCATACCATCCACAAGGTAATGGGGAGGCTCAAAGGGCAGTAAAGTCAGTAAAAGGCCTGCTAGAGAAAAATGTGGATCCTACCACGCCCTATTAGCTTACTGGTCCACACTACACATTATTAACTCCACAAGTACTCTATAATGTATATACTCCTCAAATTAACGATAATTTACAACAACTCCTTTTTGTATTATATATGTATTTTTTACATTGCATTGTATGTGCTTATGATAAGTTTATGTGGTTGTTTCCACAAATTTCCTCTGCTGCAACATTTATAGAGAAAATCATAAGCCAAACCTGCTGATTCGGATATAGATAAATCAATTTCTTTATCAATGTGTCTATATCTTCCTCCTAAACAAGCATG
This sequence comes from Phenganax stokvisi, assembly GCA_025400075.2. Classification (NCBI taxonomy): domain Eukaryota; kingdom Metazoa; phylum Cnidaria; class Anthozoa; order Malacalcyonacea; family Clavulariidae; genus Phenganax; species Phenganax stokvisi. The sequence continues at coordinate 5,506 of JAODVQ020270083.1, forward strand.
ATGTACAATAATAGCACACCAAGAGAGCCACATTACCAGTGTAAAGGTGCATAGAGGTGTCTGTCCTTTTGATTTTCAGCAGAACGACTCTGCAGAAAGCCTACTATATGAAGGGAACACCTTATGTGGCTGAATCCAGACACATAAATAGCAAATTAATGGGAATTTGAATAAACTTACTTCTTACACTCTTCCTCTCCTCACAACGGTAGGTCCATTATCTTATTTAGTACTTAGAACTCTGCCACTTCAAACTTGTGCCATGACACATTCCGACCCAGAATCCTCATGATAGTTTCCTATCAACATTGCATATAGATGCATGTTAGAGGTAAATCCTCACAGTAATATCATTTAGTGTGGGTTTCTCCATGGCGTAAAGGTGAAAAGTTTTACAAGCTCATATCCTAATCGTTGCTGAAATTGCACTGTATCTCTAATAATGATGATTATGTACCTCAAAGCTCCCCCTTTATAGAACAAACTATTCTCTTTTAACTTCCGCAGCTCTCTGATGATTCCCCCTTCATCTCTGCCATCCTATCAAATATTTCCTTCTTAAAATTTCTGGTATATTCTCCGTCTGGACAGGTCTTCAAAGTACGCTGAACAACAGCCTCCCTGCTGACATCCTATCTCTAACCTCCTCTCTCATTTCTGTTACTCCATTCGCAAAAGTAATTTCCCGCTGTGCTTTTGGTTCCAGTGGCTCCCATGCGCAGAAAAAATGTGCGCGCATACTATGCGCAAAGGTGTTCCCAGACATTTTTCAGACAATTTTTCGAGAATAAAATAAATAAAGCAGCTCATTGTTCGAGAAGTTAAGGTTAGTTTACAAGAACTAATGCATTTAAAATGATAACAAAACTGTAGAATATCACTGTGAAGTGTGTAATGTGAGGTTCTTCCACAAGTCCAAGTTAATGAGACACTATATAGAGTCAGCGATCTATTATCAACCACCATGAATGTTCGGACGCTTTTAAATATATTTTTAGACTACTCTAGTATAATATAAGGCACTAGTACCTGGATATATCTGGTGCAAAGTATCGTGCTTCCTGCCTCAGAGGTAAGGGTTCTATGCGCTCCCAAACAGCATCCAATTGACCCTGAGTTCGGCAAAAACGATATATAATCGGATGAACAGCTCAAAGTCGAAGGAAGGTAAAAGTCTCGGATGAATTCTATAACCTAATTGGAGCTACATCTATTGCCGACAGAATAAACGCTAGTTTTCTTGATTTTGTCTTCTCTTGTTCTCACGCTCGAGCTCCGTAGTAGGCTATTTACTTTATGTTGTCTCTTGACCGAGAAATTTATCGGAAATAAAAATTTTATTTTTGCTGGAAAAATGTCATATCGACCCTGTATTTGTATGGTATATGCCTGAACAAGCTAAAAAATACTAACACTAGATTGTTAAAATGTACTGTTTCTGTGAAAGAGCAAAAAATAAAACGGCTTTACGAGGCTTTCGCGAACACGCCTACTTCTGAGCTCGAGTCTGAGAACAAAAAAAGATGGAATCGGAAAACTAGGGTGGCGAACTCAGGGTAAATCAAATGCTGTATTTAGGAGTGCATAGTGCTCTTACCTTGAGGCAGGAAGCATAACACTTTGCGCCAGACATATCCAGGTACTAGTGTCTTATATTTTACTGGAGTAATCTCTACAGCTAACTTATAAAAGCATTCAAACATTCATGGTGGTCGATAATAGATCGCTGACTCTAACCTCCAGTCACTAACACTTTGCAAGATACATGTCAAAATCTGCAATAGAATGCATGGTATTTCAGTGATACAGATACTACAGCAGCAATTGCGCTGAATTTAGGATACAGATGAAGTGGAAAGAGAAGCAAATCTACCTGAGAATGAGACCATGGTAATTATATAATACTAGAAGAATGTAAAATAATTGTTGGGCTTGTGCAAATCTCGGCTTGTCTGATTATACAAGGATACAGTTCCATCCACCGAGAAACTAATGACAAGGAGAAATATGGAGAGAGTGACCAGGAGGGATACGGAGAGAGTGACCAGGAGAGATATGGAGTGAGTGACTAAGAGAGATACAGAGAGAGTGACCAGAAGGGATACGGAGAGAGTGATCAAGAGTGATAAAGAGAGAGTAACCAGGATGGAGATGGAGTAGGTGATCAAGATGATGCAATTCGTGACCAAGAAGGTAAGGAGAATGTTGGAGGATGTGACTGTTCTCCTTGTTCACGTAGGTACAGAAAGTTTATTACAGACCACATTTTACTGTATTGTTTTAGAACTCCTTACAGAAGAAAGTAACACTGATGTGCCAACATTCCACCATTTTCCATCCAAGGTCGTTTTTCTTCTGTACTTGATTCTGCATAGTCCTCATCCGACTGTGGGTTATATACAGGAGATACCATTAAATACATGCTCTGTTGCAGGGAGAAATACAGGTTACATTTGTACTTTTTCTCCTAAGACAGTTGCAAATAGCAGTACCAAGTGTAATGCACCTCAACCCCCTTGAGTTCAAGCAGCCAACTTGCATATGTTATAAAATTATAAAAATGTAAATTAGTATTTTCACACACAAATAGTACCAGGCTGTGGGATGCTGGACTAACCCGTCATTCTAATAAAATGTCACCTTCTTTGAGCATGCTCGTTTCTGTGTATACGTTCTCACCTTGTGTGTGTGGTTTCAGGGTCTGACATGGTGTCTCAATGTACATTGTTATAAAAGCATAATATTTTCTGCGGAGAGTGCTCTCCGTCTCAGTCAGTAGAAGCTATTTCATACACAGGCCTCAAAAGAGACACCATTTTATGTGAACTGAATATCAAAAATTCTATCTGAATGTCTTTGGAATAAGCAGATTGCAAGTCAGCTCACCCGATATCATGTGGAGGCCAATAGATGCTACATGTAAGTATGTATGTGTAAAGTATTCAATATAATGCACACTTTACTAGGTAGATTTATCGTGTAAAGAGGTGAAGAGAGAGCAGCAGACTCCTAAGTCCAATGGCAACTATCAATGGAGAACACGTATTTCTGAGGGATCTGGTCAGGTTTATTCATCCATTCTTTGGAGAGTGTACTGGCATCATCTGCAAATTCGAATTTGAAGGTAGAGTATGTTATTGTCTATTTTTAAATACAATAATAGAAAGGAAATGATACCCTCTGTATTACACTGGGGACCTTACTTGGGTTTCAGCATTTTAGAAGAGTTTTTGAAGATAAGAATGCTTCTTTTCCTGATGACACGACCATTTAATTCAATTGCACTACAGTATCAGCAACATCAATATTTATAAACTAGACATTACTGCTAGACACTGGCAGAAGTCAGTTGCAGCCTGGAACAAGAATATTAGAAAAACTGAAGAGTATGGCAAAAAAAGTTAAATTTTACGATTGTAGTATATAGGCAATGTCTAACAAGTATATGTGTATGTGTGGATGTACTATGTATGGCATATTCTTGTTGCAGGAGTGCATCGAGCACCTTTCACCTCACCCATTAAAAGAGGAGGCAATGAAAATGCCAGTAGTCATGGCGCCTCTGATCATTTACAGTGACAATTTTAGCAGAAATCTATCCAAAAGTGGCACCTTTTCATTGTTTGGAGTGTTATTCTAGCAAGGCTACCTCATAAAATGAATGCTCACATGCTAAAAATTCATTTCCTCACATGTTCGTATAGTGTAGGAGTGTTGGATATGGCTGAGCCAATTGCGGAAGAGCTAATACACCTGGAACAGTAGGGTACTGTGGTGTATAATGCACACCTGAAGTCAAATGTTTGGCTAGTAGCTCCATTTCTATCGGCAATAAGGGACAATCCCTGCGCTATAGAGATGTGAACCGCTTGAGAGGATCTGCATCAAAATATTTATGGAATTTTTATGGTAAGGACGTCTAAGTGGGCCTATGCTGAGGAGAATAAAGTCAATAAGGAAGACTTCTAGTGAGAAAGCAAAAGCCAAGCATAAAAAAGAAAGTGGTCTTACCGTGTAAACAAATTCCACTGTTATATCTATGACTGGACTTCAATCACTAAGTTCATCTGTAAATATAATGATATGTATAATACACCTATTACATACGCTCCAGGAGTACACCAATTGAGACACTGCATAGAATTCTACTGGGCCCATATAAATATCTGACGTGGGAAGTTATGGACAAGTTGAATTCAAAAGAGAAAGCAGAGGTTCAAGTAAGAATAGCTTCATTTATTCCATTGGGTTTGAAGGAAAGGTACAGGGAAACACCAGCCACTACTGTGGGTCCTTTGTTGCCCTGTTCATCATTTTTGAGTGAGGACGAGAAAGAAGTGTGGCTATCTCTATCACAGGTTGGATTATTTACATCCATCAGTGCGTTCTTATATACTGATACAGGTGTTAAAAATTGCATACTGTGATAGCTTCAACCCAGACAAAGACAAAATTATGAGGAGGTGTGTAGAAGGTTTGTCTATGAGGTATGCAGGGTGTACAAATCAAAGCCCAACATCCACCTTCTACTCCACTCGGTGGAATGCATATCATGCGAATACATAGGTTGGAATACGATGGTGGTTTTGGTTCGTTCTGGTCAGCACCTACGTGCTATGTAAGAGTGTATGGTGAGTTAGCCGCTCTAGTTTAGTTGAACATCTTTCCTTGCCTTGCTTTGTGTTTTGTTGTATTGCAGACTTGGGCCCTCTGCTAACTGACTGCCCCTGTAGCTCAGTTTGTAGAGCAGTGGGCCCGGAATGCTGAGTGTCATGGGTCGAGTACAGTCCAGGTCAGTTCTTTTCTTTGAAAAGAATTGTCCTCAATGCAGTTGCAGTTGGTTTCCCTTTGCCTTTGACATGTGTTGAGGTTTCTACACCAATTTCATCATGGAAACCTTTGGACCAACGTCAACATACAATACAGAAAGGTAATGTGACACTGTTGAAATTTATTGTTATTTAAAATGTAGATGTGAACGTTGCCGACTACATCATGCTCAGTGAGAATGTATGTTCACTAATACAAAAAATGGTCTAATGTACACAGAGTTATGATAACTATATGCCTCAACTACAACAACAACGTATGTGTACTTCAAGCTCTCGAGAAACTGAATGTATGACTAAATTGTCCACTTGCCACCTGTGTGACAGTTCGCCCTGAAACATCTATTTCTATCATTGGAGCAGTGTCGGTTGTGCACAAATGCACCGACCGCTGTGTTTTCGTACAGGCAACTCACACAGAAAAAAGAATGTGAATCAGTAACTACAACAAAACTGACATACGTTCATGACAATTCTACTAACATTCTTTTTGTACATAGTTGAACCAAAATCTGTTTTTACCAAGAGACCTACCTTGAACACGTGCATAGGCAGTTTACATGAATTTCACAGCTGTGGGAGAGCATTTGGATAAGATGAGAACTATAATCTCCATTCAGATATTTGTATCAGCCAAGTTAGGCTCGAGAATCCATTGTTTCTAATAGTCGGGATTGCCAAGTTTGTGATTATCAGGTGATATTTTGTAATCCACTTGCATTGCGTAAAAGGTGCGAGGTTAGGCGCCAAGTAGAAATGGGTGCTCCAAAAAAACACAGCAGCACATATATATGGCTGGGGGGAGACGACTAAATCATAGGCTTCAATGGCTGGTAGCACCTAAGGTTAGCTTAAGCATGAAAACAAAACCATCACTGCTCATTTGTGCTGTGAAGTAACTTTGCTAACAGGAAATGTTAAACCCATCCTCTCAGCAGATGCTACAATCTGGTAGCTCATTGCACCAATGGTATACCACTGCAAAACATTATTTGTCACTTAATAGGTTCTCAGAGTCAATAGTTGGAGAATTAAGAGATTGTATGGCAAAGACAAAACGTACCAGCAATGCGCGGACATGTAACGCGCAGGAATGATCTGCGATTAAAATGTTGTATTGCATTCAAAGGTATATACAATTATGGTATTATGCATATGTGATAGGTAGGTACCCTGGATATTTTGAAAGGCACTTTACATAATTGCACTAGTCTGGCAAGGTCTGATACCTTTTCACCCATTCTTCCTTTCCTCATTCCACTTTCTTGATCCAGGATGTCTAGCAGAAAGATGATGCTCCTTAGAAGTACATCGGAGACACGGAGTACTAAGTTGAGCCCATTAACAATGCATTGAGATGGCTCAAAATGCAGAATTGGTGCTTTGAGCCAAGGTGTTTCTTAGGCATGGAGTAGTGAGCGTAAAGCGTGGGAAATAAATCTCGTATTTCCATGTGCGTGATTTTTGTCTCCCCTGGTGAGGACGGCCCTTGACTGAGCATGCGCAAATCAAACTTTCCAAGGGGACGAGCTGTTTGCAATGTTTCTCTTGGAGAGGACAAAGAGCACATCAGTCGAGGTGTTATTGTTAAAGTAGATTGTTTTGACTGTGTTTAGGCCGCCTCTAAGATGCCGGTAGCTAGCCGAACTCGTCGCGGGGCCATTCGCGTCGCGGAGCGTTGTAGGCGGAGCTCCACATTAGCAAGCCGCGCTCTGGTTAGTTTGCCGTTCTAGGAGCTTCTTTTCAAAATGAGCCGCAATCTAAACAGGTTGTACAGCTTGTACATGGAAATGAGCAATTTATAAGGCCTTGGACCCTTAGTCCTTAGTAGCGCCCTCGCTAAGCTTGGGACGCAAAAGCCTGGGGTCCACGGCCTTATAAATCGCTCATTTCCACGCACATGCAGTACAACCTATATATATACATATTATTTCCATCTTAAAAGTATTTAAATAAGCACCTGCTGCATAAAAGGTGAGTAGCTGGTAAAAGTAATTTAAAGGTCATGCTAAAGCTACCGAAGAGAAAAGAGCACTGAGGCTCTGTTTGGAGCCGTGGCATAGGTTCTTGAATTTTAGAAACACACTCATACAAAATGGCTATAGATCACATGTATGCAATTTTGTGACAAAATGGAGTTTATCCTGAAGCATTTGCGACCGCGGCGTATTCGGCACCACATAAAGTGCGAGTCAGAGGCAGAGAAAGATGCTATCTCACAGAGGCTACAGAGGATGCACGAGCTGCTGAGCCTAGGTAAGTACACAAGACGTACTCGTTTTACGTGCGAGGTTTATCATCATGATCCTATGTAGCCCTATCGACAATGCCATGCTAATTCATGCAATGTTCAATATGGTCGAATGAGAAATAACTACACCTCTTTCTGAGATATCTACTAGCCGATCAATGATGAAGAATAGTTGTGAGTGTTATGAATGTGGCATAATAATAATAAACTCAATCATGCCATAGCAATACTGCCATCGGCCACACACCCA
>JAODVQ020270191.1:108-12833 GCA_025400075.2 Phenganax stokvisi
CTCACTCTCTCACTCACACACTCATTCACTGACTCACTCACAAACTCATTCACTCTCTCACTCTCTCACTCACACACTCATTCACTGACTCACTCACAAACTCATTCACTCACTCAATTATTCAATCACTAACCAGGACAGTCGAAGAGAACATAATCGTCCTCATAGTCCCCCAGTTGTTCCTCCAGCCACTCTAAGTTCTGTATCAAATACCTTTAACATTGCAAGATAAGAGAAAAACCAGTAACAGCAACAAACATCACTACAAACATAGCTTCAAACATAGCTTCAAACATAGCTTCAAACGTAGAATCAAGCAATAGCTTCAGGTAATACTAATTCAAACATAGCATCAAGCAATAGCTTCAGGTAATACTAACAGTATTGCATGAATCAGTATTATTGCATACCAACAGAAGAACTATGATATTAAGCGGGAAGGAAGGAAGGCAAAGGACTGAGTCTAAAGGAGGAAACGAAACTGAACAACCAATAAGCAATACCTAATCAAAGCTTTGGTTTCTTTCTTACTGTATGTATATTATTGGACATGATAACAGTGAAATCGTCATCAGGTGTATTACTGTTGTAACAGAAGTAACTACTATGAGAGTATTCAGTACAGGATGTCCTCTCAGAAGGATTCAGCAAAAGGAACTACTGAACCTGAGATTCACACTTCCACCATTATCATCCACTGTCTATCCTCTGGAAGGCTCCACTAATAGTGTGAATGGTGACTATGGCATAATCTTGTAATAGTGACCGTTGCATTAACTCTTCTATGTGCACTTGCTTCATACTATGCCAAGTAAGGAAGTTGAAGTGTATAACTGATTCCACTTAAGCTCACAGCTATCCCGTTCCCGCCCTTATCAAGATGTTGTTCTTATCTCAGAGGTCAAATACTACTCTACTCCATCAGTATGTGGTATAACGGTGTCCGTTTGAAGGAGGTTGTCACCATATTGGAAAGAAAGGTCCTCGTTGAACAGTAGTACAACTCACTCGAGACAGAAAACTAGACCTCCGTTGGGACCGAGCTTCAGCTCCTCATCCTCCATCACATCCTCCACCTGTACCAGATCTCTTATATCTACCACAAAACAATAGAAGTTGTGACAATAAATACTATTTTTACTACAAAATAAATGTGTAAGTTATATCTCAAACAATGAAGCGCGTTTGTAAACAGAGGAATTGTGTCAAATTGTGATCATAAGTAGCTAACATGACTTCTTGGTCGACTGACCTACCACTGGGTTGTAGGTGAACGTCTCTGCAGCGGGGTCAAGGTTCACCACGTGGACAGATCTCTTGGCCTCTTGGCAGTATTTGACGACGTTACTACAGTACGTCGACTGATGTGGAGGAGTAGAATAAGAGTGTGTACTTAACTTATCCCCATACAAGGCATAGAGTCCCGTACTATATACTGATACATTACATACTTTTCCACTGCCTGCCGGGCCAATAACTATCTGTCCATAACGCATTCTTTAGTGAAAGTCCCCAGAGAAGCAATTCTTCTATATAGCACCCATGAGCACGCATGCGCATTCGGCATAAACCCGTGGCTCTTCCGGTACGAGAGAAACTTCCGGCGGACGACATTTTTGCGCAGGGTTCTTCCCATAAATCGTCTGTGCGATCTCCCGGTCTACTTTACAAGAGACTCAGACGACAAGGTCAATTAGAAAACAGAGGTAGGTGTAGTAATTGAAGAAGAAGAAGAAGAAGAAAATGAGTGGTTCTGAAGAGAGATTCGTGGTCCAGGCCCGCCTCCTAGGCTCCGACGAAGCATGCAACAAGAAGAGAAGAAAGAGCGTAAGCATTTATTTCTCTTTACTAACTAGGAACTTCAGTTCAAGTCTCTAAGAGTAATAATATAGATACTTATACTATAGCTGCTTATACTCGTGTGTATAAATGTAAAAGTTTTAGAAAGTGTATACTGTTATTGTTGGGTGCAATGCAGATGAGAGAGTTTGCATTGGACGTCACACTGTCAGACGAAAGCAGTTACGTCGTATTCAGAACAGTGAAAGAAATCGCCCAATTCCACGTGAGTTTCCTCTGCCAATTCACACTCTATAGCAAGTTTCCAAAATTGTACATTTGTGCTATTGTTTATTTCTCCGTTCTTATGGTCAACTTATACACTGCTATACACACTATGCTGGACCTGCAAAGACTTATAGGCATATAAACCATTATACATACATCATAGAGTGCAATAGTGACTGCAGAGTGTACAATGTTCCATGCCTCAAACTAGAGCCAATCATAGATGAGAATCCTGTCCTCTCTCTTCATCTTCGTCTGTCACTGTTCCGTTTTTGATTTTTCCTCACAACAGTCAAGGCTATGTGATCAGTTCCCTGTAGAGGCCGGCTATTTCAATAAGAAGGAGGCCATCATCCCAAGCTGTCCGCTCAAATCGACAATCTTTGGTCCGTCGAGGGTCGTCAGCGAAGACAGAATCTTTGAGAAACTTCTCAACTCTTACATCAAGGAGTTGCCCGGCATGCCAGCAAGCATCGTGAAGAGTGAACTAATCAACAAATTATTTCAGCTTCGTCCGTCCGATTTGAGCGAACCAGGGCAATCTCCGAAGAAGTGAGCAAGATGATTATACATAAAAAGAACCTCCCTCATGGAAACATTTAGGCCAGAGTGATTTATCTTGAGAAGGGAGGTGTCACCACTTTCTGAACGAAGGGAAAATGTTTATATATATAGTCCTATATGGGGCTTAGAAGAAGTGTCCTTCATAGAGAGGTGTCCAATCAAAATAGGTCTTTATTGAAAGGTTCCACCTGAATGGTATCTGTATAGCTAGTTGTTTGGGAAGTGGATGATGTCATATTATTATTATCATTATTATTATTAGAACTGAAAAGAGAAGAAGGAAAAGTGAACCAATCAAACTAAGTAAGTTTTATATTGAGAAACTCTTTCTTTGACCAAATGTCTTATCTTTTTTCCATCTCTCCAACTTTAGCTGCTGATTCTAGTATTACTGGACCAATGAGGCTCAGGTCCTATTATGCAGTAGCCGCTTACAAAGATGCCAAGACAAAGTTTAGTTTTGCCGAGGGTGCTATTATCCAGGTGCTGCAAAAGGATCCTAGCGGTAAGCCAACTCCCTCTCCCCTCTCTTTATGTTCTTTCTCCTTTTTCTCCCTCTGTTCTCATACCCAATTCACGGGGTTCTGTTACCTGTGCCTACTGGGCACACGAAGCTCAGGCACACCTTGGTGAAATAGTGAACACATTAATTTCACGTGAAAGTGGTTACACAGTGTTAGCTATCAATAACAGTCAAGATATGGTGTTAGCTTGATGGGACAGATGATATGTCCCTTATTTGAGAGTTCATTGTAATTTGCCCAGCTGTAGACGACAGTTTTAACCTGGGAACACCCAGTAAGCTATAGCAATGAATGGAAACAGAGACCCTGCGGAGTAGACTGTAGTGGTGGTCAGAAGCCATGCCATAACTCATGCACTTCCTTCTAGCCAGTCCAGTAGGGAAGGAAGTGGGGTCTGTACAGCTATAGTTTCTGATTCACTATACAGTTATGTGACCTCTCTATAGACCCTTTCCTTTTCCTTGACTTGTATACATCCTCTGGCTGGGATTCTCAGAATCTCACCCTTGCTCTAAACCACCTTCTCCCTTCTCTCTACCTACATTGATGATTACATGTGACTCTACCTCCCCTTCTTCTTTTTCTATGTCTTTCTTATCTCTCCCTCCTCCTTACACTCTCTCTCACACTCTGTCCCCCACCCAATCTCCTCCCTCTCTGTTGTGTCCGACCCTAAAGGATGGTGGATGGTAGATGCCAGCGGTGCTCTAGGCTGGTCCCCGGCCTCCTACCTGGTCCCAGTTGATGAGGGAGACTTGGATGAAGAGGCCAAGGAGAATGAGAGAGTCATCTCCTCAATGAGAGGTCAACCCCTCTAATAATCCACACTAATACTAATACAATATTATACTCCATATTACTTCCCACCTCACGCATCTCACTATCATTGTCAAATCTCTAATTTGATTGGTCAGCTGCAGCCCAAACAACCTATATAGCTACAATAAGCTCAGCAAGCCTTGCCCCAAATATTACTTAATGAATCCCAGATTTGAAAATCAGTAATCGTAACTTCAAGTACATTATGTTGTGGTTTTCAACTTTAATATATTATTATACTACTAGTGGACTAAAATGTATAGAACCCCTTGCTATAACTGTAATAGTGTGTACTATATTAGTACTATAACTCTGTGTGTGTGGCATTCTAAAAATGGTTAAATTCCAATAGTTTAGCTAGAGGAGTACAATTACTCATCCAATTAAAATAAGTGGATGTACATATTATCTCTCATGCGTCATATTACACTATTCCTCATGAGTATACTCAGCCCTGGAACCTCTGAACTAAGGACACCTCATTGGTATTCTCAGCCCTAGAACCTCCAAACTAAGGACACCTCATGAGTATACTCAGCCCTGGAACCTCTGAACAAGGGACACCTAATGTGCTCAAGAGAGATATTGAGGAGTTAAAGCTGGAATTTTGTCCCCCCAAACCAACACTCTATAGAAGCTAGTGTCCATTGCTTCAGTCTGATAATAATATAATGATACTAGTTGAGTTAGTTAAGTCTCTGTGATGTTATCCATTGCAGTGGGTGCAAGGTACATCAGTATGTCAGCCTACCAAGCCTCGCGTGACGACGAGATTAGCTTTGTGAGTGGTGCAGTGGTCAAACTCATCAAGAAGTATGCCGACGGATGGTGGCTAGTCAGGTAAACAAATTGCATACAATGTAAACTATGTAATAATTTGTGAGTGAGTTTCAATCTATAGAGTAGTTCTTGTATAATGGATTGAATTACTCTCTGATATTATCTAACATCTCCTTAAATGTACATTCCATCGTGACATTGCCACTTACTATGTACTACGCACAATTTACCAAAAACTGATGTGTCTCAATTTTCAATTTATTGAAATGTAATATCAAGCAAATATTGGCTTCTATACAAGTGTACATAGCCTAATTACACAGGGGGTGGCATGTACGCTTCATGCTACCCTACTCCCCTGCTTTTGCTTCTATGGATGATAATGCACATATGAATGTTGTGATTTTGAGCACCTGTGTTTCCTATGTATTTCATTAATTCCTCCACTATATCCACCATTGGTTTGTGTAATAATAATTCACAATACAATGCCAGTGTGAGCAGTCTGACCCGCATTTAAGAACATGCACTGACTGCCAACGCATGTGCCTTCACATAATATAGAAAAATCGAAGGTAGACCTCACTAGGCTGCCTTGCTACTCTCACAATAGTGCATTAATGTATGGACTTGAGAGTTATAGTGTTTGTTTTGGTTGGCAGGTATAATGGAGGAGAGGGATTTGTTCCTGGAGCAATGTTCAGGAAATTTGACCGTCGTCAAGGAACTGCCTACGTCAAGAACGTGAGTATTATAACATACTGGTTTCTTTCAGTGTTCTTCTTACTGGGCCTACAAAGCCCAGGCACACCACAGCTCTTTCTCTCTGTCTCTCTCCTTCTAACGCTGCAATTTGAAATTAAACGTTCTACTGGGCCTACAAAGCCAAGGCACACCATGGCTCTCTTTCTCCTTCTAATGCTGCAATGTGAAATTAAACGTTCTACTGGGTCTACAAAGCCAAGGCACACCATGGCTCTCTTTCTCTTTCTCCCTCTAATGCTCCAATGTGAAATTAAAACGTTCTACTGGGCCTACAAAGCCCAGGCACACCATGGCTCTCTATCTCTCTCTCTAGCACTGCAAATTGAAATAAAATGTTTAAACATACTAAATTGGTAGGAGTTATAAGTTCTCTCTGGGGTAACTTCCATTGAACTCCTCAAAACAGGATACTGCATGTGGTCCCAAAAGCACCTCTTCAATGAAACATTTACTATAGTAAAGCATTGTGTACTGTGTGTTATATGTCCACTGACTTTCTGTCTATGTACATAATAATAATGTGTTTAGATTCGGAGAAAGTTTCACAACCGTAAGAGCACCAGGATAATTCCCACAATGAAGCCCAAATGGTAAGCTACTTTTATACTGATTCCCCATAAGAGTCCATAGTACACTTTCTCTATGGTGCTCTCTATATATTTATTCAGTATAAGGATGCAGCTTCTCTATTAGCCTATTAGCCTTATAGAGTCTACTAAGTCCCCCTATAGATACTACATACTATACATACTGTGGGACTCTTAACCATGTGGTATTCAGGGGCACAAGGAAGAAGTTATGTTCCTTGGCCTGACAGTCAACTTCCTTGAAATTCATACCTTTCCTGCCCCTTAATCTAATGGAGTAGTAATGCCTGGTAGAATATATATACAGTTAGTGTACTACATACTCTATGTGTATTATTCTTTTTTCTTTCTGCCTCCTCAGGATGAGTGAAAGTGCTTCATCAAAAGGTATGACGTGTAACTTGTCTTTTCTTAAAATACTCAAACTCAGTGAATACAAATAATGTGTACTAGTATATTTGATTTTAAAGCAAGTGTAGCACCATAAAAATGCTATTATTTAGGAAAACTCCATTTCTCACTGTATATATGCTCATTGTTCTTGATTGGTTTTGTTCTATCTCTAATAAAGTTTCTAAATTCAGCTCTTACTACACTGCTATACTTCCTTTAAAGGCAACTTTTCACTGTCATTCTCATTTTCTCTTCCTTCTCCTCCCCCTCCCCCCTTCTCCTCCCTCCCTCTCTCCTACACTCCAGAGGGAGGTCTTGTCCTCTATCAATGTCTGACCAACTACAAGGGCTCCGACAACTCTGAACTATCCATAAAGAAAGATGACATCGTCAAAGTCTTGGATAAGAAGGACCACGGTATGTCAACAACACCACTAGGGAACACAAAACAACACGACAGAGAACATGAGTAGCAGAAAACATACTTACATACTTACAATAAAATCAACTATTGGACAGTCTCCACAGGCCAGACTATATTACATACTTCTCTTCCTTCATTGGGAGACATGACAATTATTGCATGGCTAGCATTATCGCGGAGTGTTTAAATGACTATTATATAATGGCTCCTTATATTATCCATTACTTATTCACTGCCATACTAAGGACAATTTTGGGCTGTATATTAGATAGATATATCTCATGAAGCAAGGCAAATGCACAACAAATGACTAAGCAGCACCTGGGACAATGAATGAAAAACAACCCTTAAACCAGCATTCTATATTATACAGTTAGCATCCTTGTGAAGAGTTCATTAGTATTATTAACTCATAGCTATTAGTAGCTTAAACTATCCACTTTCACTATACTATAATAGTCAAATTTTCACTTTCACTAGAACTGTATACATTGTGAGGCCTTAAATGAACATGAACTACATACATACAGTGGAACCTCATTATAGTGAACTCCATGGGGATAAGCTTAGAATGTCCACACAAACAGGAGTTTCATTTAAACAGTAGCTATAGTATAGTGTACGTTTATAGAAGGGACTTTAAAGTTAGTTCATACTAAAGGGGTATTTCTTATTAACAGTGTTCACTTTAACGAGGTTCCACTGTAAATATATACACTGGGCGGCATATTGGAAGTATTGGTGTTTACCATACATATGGCCTGGTTCATTAGAATACCCTAACCCTCCTATTATATACCATAATTCAACTTTACGGCATGTTAAACTTGACCTATGTATTCTTGGACTATACCTACTATAATTTCATAATACTAATCACTAAATATACGTTGCCTCTTACAGCCATAGTGCTACATACATTGGGTATTGCCATACATTGGATAGTGTGTCATATCTTCACGTAATGTAATAAATATGCACAATGAGTATTACATTAGTGGGATCCACTGTATATAATACACAGGATGGTGGTATGTTGAGGACATGCACGGCAGAGGAGGCTGGGCCCCCGCAACCTACCTGGGTCCAGTTGTAGACCGCTCAAAGAAAGATGCTAACCCCCGTAAAAGTACCATAGTTGGTGAGCTCTAATTACAGTTATATTCCCCCTTCGCCTCCGCCATTTTTACTAATCTATAACCCCAGTCTATTTCTCCATCTCATTTACTTTTAAAGCTCCTTCTACTCCTACTCTTTCTCCTCTGACTCTCTACTACTGTAGCTATACCTATTCACTCCCTTTACACACTACTATATTATGAACATCAGTGTAGTTCAAAATACCTCTATGCCTATATCTTCTTTACTCATAGAGTGCCTCCTGCCTCCTATATAACACCTACTATATTATAATTCCCTTCATAAACTGCTATTGTATGATCTCTTAAGCTGGATTCACAATATGCTGCGCGGTCCATGCCAAGCACCACAAAATCATTTCTATCACTGTGGCATGGCTCGGCAATACATTATTCACCCTTGTGTGTAGTTGTGTGGAATAATATTGTGAATTCAACTTTACCAACTGTCTCATGACTCCAGGGTCTACTCGAGAGGTGAAACAGTCATACACAGCCCAACAGAAAGATGAGTTGACAGTCGAGAGAGGAGACAAGATCACTGTCCTGTCTGCCCCCGATGATGGCTGGTGGGTCGTCTGG
Source organism: Phenganax stokvisi (assembly GCA_025400075.2). Lineage (NCBI taxonomy): Eukaryota > Metazoa > Cnidaria > Anthozoa > Malacalcyonacea > Clavulariidae > Phenganax > Phenganax stokvisi. The sequence goes on from JAODVQ020270191.1 coordinate 8,753, forward strand.
TAAGCCTCACACCCTTTTTCACTACCTCTATACACATTATTTCATACGTATATATGTATGCGCAGTAAATTTATATCAATGTATAGTAGTTCCATTGATGGAGCATACAAAACCAGTACTTAGAGAGACTTTTCAGACAAGTTTGGGTTTTAATATTCATGTATAGTAGGAATAACACAGACTGTGAAGAGCAAAAACCCATACATACATACAAAACCATAAAGAGTATCATTTTGCATAATGTATAACTTTCAACATAGTGTATGCAATAACACGGCCTTGGCCATGAAGGAAGATTTGCAAACAATTCACTAGTGTATTACCTGTATCTCTGTAGCAATATGGCGACTATGGAGCAGGGACTCATCCCGTCTGTCTGTCTCAATGAGGTCATCTCTGAACCGGCTGAGGGGGAGAAAGCGGAGGAGCCGTCCCCGGAGATCATCCAGAGCATCAAGGAGCTGTCGGAGGCCATTGAGAAACAAGAACTAGAGTCTGCTGAGGCTGGAGAAGAAGAGGAGGAAGATGAGGAGGATGACCAGGGTAAGTATGATAAGAACTCAATGTGTCCACCTGTCACAGTTCCAGGCAGCCAGAAACCTGTTGCCACTCATTCTGTTAGGATCCTTCTCTCTCTGTTCTCATACGTGATTTCTATTGAGTCCGTTACATACGCCTACTGGGCCCACAATGCCCAGGCACACCTTAGTGCAATCCTTAGTGCAATGGTGGCCGCTGTAACCACTCAGATCATAAAGGCTGGTCACAGAACAGAGCAAGAGAATAAATAAATAGGCTTGTCAAGAGTCAAAAAACGTCGACCTAACTCATTAAGAGTGTCATAACCTAACTCTCTCTCTCACTCTATCTCTTTCTTTCTCTAGCTATCTCAGACAGCTACAGCTATGCATCAGACATGGAAGATATGTGTATGATGGGAGCCTGTTACATCTCCACCACTGCCTACCATAAGCAGGCACCAGATGAACTCAGTATCCAGGAGGGACAGCTGGTGTGTGTGGTGGATGACTCTGACTCCAGTAAGTCATATTAAACAGTGTATTCAAAAATATAAAGCGGAACCTTGTTAAAGTAAACACCAGAGAACCAGCTTAAAATGTTCACACAAACAGGAGTTTCATTTAAAGAGTAGCTACAATATAGTGTATGCTTATATAATGGACTTTAGAGTTAGTTCAAACTGAAGGGGTATTTCGTATTAACAGTGTTCATTATATATAAAGGCAATGATTTTACTGAAACCAATCAAGACAATGGTCACAGTAAAGCATGCAATAATAATATTAAAAATAGCACACTGCTGTTAAACTACTTTTGAAATACAGGCTTTATGATGGGGTGTAAAACCTCTAATGTGTAGGCAGCAAACCTGTATTGAAACTCTACTGTATTTATATGATTTAGGTATGTTCTATGTGATGGTGGACGGAAAAGAAGGTTGGGTTCCGGCCAGTGCACTCAAGATAGCTCCCGGGACTGGTGTTTGGAGCAAGTCTTCCTCCATCAGCTCTCTCAATTACAGCGGCCGCTCTCGCAGTATCTCTCCTTCTCCCATGCACAGTCGCTCATCCAGTCCAGTGGACTCTTCTGAATATGATGGTTAGTTAGTTAGTATGCCATATATATGTAGCTGGTATCGATTTTTGTGGCCAAGTAATTTGTATTAGAGAGCTAGTTTCTAAATAAGAGTTGTTGGATCAAAGAATGTCGTATTACCCCTACTATGCACAGGATCTACCGAGAGGTACCTACCACACCAGACCTCCAATCCTCTCCCCTCCTCCCCGAGTCGGAGTCGTCGTCTCCGCCCCGCTCCTCGCAAACACTCCGCCATCTCACCCTCTCTCAGTCTCGAGACTGCAGATGAAGAAGTGGCCGCCATAACACGGAGAAAATCCTGTAAGTAACCCATCTGTTGTAGACATACAACACCATCTATTATCTATTGGAACCTTTGAGATGTTACATTTATTATAGACTAATGCCAAATTCACAATAGATTGTGAGGCTACGCACAAGGAGAATAACATGCTTTGCACTGTGCCACGAGTCTAAAATTGGATTCTTAGTGTGCAGTGTGGACTGCAAGACTAATGTAGAATTCACAATAATGTATATTGTGAGCAGCTACACGCATAGAGAATAACACAGTGCCATGCTGCGTACATTCTATAAGTAGCACGGCTAATTGTTATCCCAGTTTAAGACATACATTGCAGTAGTTAATATATACCGTGCCCTCACTAGACATACATTGCAGTAGTTAATACCGTGCCCTCACTAGACATACATTGCAGTAGTTAATACAGCGCCCTCACTAGTAACCTAGACACACATTACAGTAGTTAATACCGAGTAACTACCACTTATACTATCTTCTCTGCAGCGACGTCAAGCAGTGTACAGATACAGGTGGAAGGTACAGTATTGGATGAAGGGGCCACTCCGGAGGACATTGAGCAGGCGGCACGCGTAGCCGAGAGGATGGCAGAGGAGGCTCAGAAGAGAGCCGCTGAGCTGAGGGAGAGAGCTCAGCGGGTTCGACGCTCTATCACTCCTCGGGATGAGGATGAAGAGGAGGCTGAGAGCTGAGCTGAACTGAACAGACTTGTGTTATTACAGAGCTAGATAGTACATAGGCACTGGCAAATGTGTACATTTAATATACTATACATTCAGTGTGTGATTGCCATTCATTTCATTCTCTTTATATACTATATCCCTTACAATGATAAATTCTTAACTTATTGTAATTCCTCTATAAAGTACTGAAAATAGCAGCTCTCGTGACATTTTAAATTCTTCTAAAATTGGCAATGAAGTGACCTAGGAGACATGGTTCATTACAATATAGTGGTGGTGAGGGGGAGAGAGGACAAGAGAGAGAGGAGAAGAAGAAAAGGACTGACTATCAGAGAGTGGTTTGGGATTGTCTCAGTTCAAAATCAATGACTTGAGACATATTGAAGTCCACCACTCTGTGCATTTCATCCTCCAGGTCCTTCAAGTGTCTCACATCCTGTGTGTGTGTGTATATATAGAGATGAATAGAAGAGTGGCAGTTACCGTAGGACGCAAAATAAATGCGATGTTCTCTATAATAATAGCAAAAGAATGCAATACGAGGTGCAACACAATTACTGAAACACTATTCCATTCAAAATTGCCAAAAACACAATAGTTTGACACATTTAAAACCCGTCCATTCTACGGTATACATACAGAACACATAGTGTTCTATGTTACATGATATACAGTCCAACTTTAAAGCCTCGTTTACACGACGGATTATGATCCGGATCAAGGTTTTGTGTAAATGGGGCTAGAGTTGTCCTTATTTCAGAGGTCACATAAGCAAGAGGTAAATGTCTCTTGTAGAGAAGCTGTCCTTATCTCGGAGAGGCCCATACTGTATTGTAGGATCCACTGTACATATTGTACCTTGAGAAAGCTCTTGCTGAGGTTGTAGAGTCGTGTGTAGCACTTTCTGAAGCAGACGTGATCTCTCTTCATTCCCTGTTTCTTGAGAGCTGCCACCACCACCTGCTCCAGTTTCTAACAATACAAACAGATCCTACATTCCAATTGTATGTGCTATATTATGTCTGGCGAGCCGGAACCTGGAAGAAGGTCTGGGAACACTCACATAGTAGAGTGTCCCAAAACTTTGGGGAAACTTAAGTGGGTGTTGGCCTACCCACCTTCATAAAATGTATAGCTCAAGTGGCCAACTCCACTTAGCCTAATCTACAGATCATCCACTGACAAGTTTATACCTACGTAAGTAAAGTGGTCCACTCATAAAAGCTCTGCACAAATCTACTATGTTGAATGTTCCCAGACTTTCTTAGTCTGGCCAGCGATGGTACAATACATATTATACACATAACATGAAGTAAGTACTATTCTAAAGGCTAAGTGAGTCTGGGACTTCATTCATCTTCTTATTGCTCTTGGTCTTATCTGAGGAAGAGGAGGAGTGATGTGATGCGCTGGAGGACGGTGGTTGCTGGTCTGATGATACCCACTTATTCTTACGCGGACTCCTCCTCAGCTCTGG
>JAODVQ020270299.1:0-12828 GCA_025400075.2 Phenganax stokvisi
CTTTGAAAAGTTAGGATTTACCTATCCGAAATTTATACTTTGATCACAGAAACTTTGACAGTGTAAATTAGGCCTTACAATACGCCAGGACTATCTGGAACGTGCTGCACAATGCCGTTCGATCATGATTCATGCACATATCTGATATCACGGGGATTTCCCAAATATTTAATTGCCTTGCAGCTTTCGAATCTGTTCAGCGCTAGGAATTTGCAAAGAAGTTCTATTGTATACATTCTGATATCATCTACGCAGCAGAATTGCACTGGAAGATTGTTTGAAAAGCTGAGACCGCTGAGCAAGATACTACGCTATACGCAGCAAAACGTTTTTCTAGAATGCTTTTCAGCTGTAGCGCTTATAGTCACGCGACTAATTAAGCACACTTTATGCTGTCTCCGGTTACGTACTATAAACTCCTCGAACGCAATTTTATGCACACTAATTATAATGCATTAGTATATAATGGGATTTGTCCATTGCAATGGTGTAATTCTACAGTTAGTATCTGACTTTTCATATTGGTAGTGTGTGTAAAAAACTAGTTATCTTGTTCCTAACTTAATGAGATAGTTTTTCAAAGATACACGTTTTGTGATAATATCCGTGTTGATAAGTATGACCAGGTTTGAATTTCTGAAGAGATATTAATCAATTACTGACCAAACACAAACAAGAATACGAATATTTCACCCACAGAAATATTGCAGAAGCGATAAAACCAACAAACATTGACTGGTGCCATGAAAGCGGTACGATTTCGCCCGTTTAACAATTTTCCGAATGGTCAAACCGATTTTCCGAATACGTTGATTTCGGAAAAGTTGGGGGGGGGGGGTATCCATCCCCCCAATATCCCTCTTCACTACAGCCCTGGTCAATAGCCCGGCAGCAGGAATTAGAACTCGTGGCTCAGCTTTTCTAAAACTTACATGCTTACAATTTAGTCACAGTATAGGAAACGACCAGTAGTGCCTCTCAGCAGCAAAAACCGTGACCGTGCATGTTACTGTCTGCCAACGCAATTATCATATTCATTTGGCAGCCAGTAAACGACTTCCAATCAACTATAAAATTGTATTACAGAAGCTGTGTAAGACGCCTGGGACCGAGGGTGTAAAGTTTTGTTTACCGTGAGTGGCTCTACCAGTCGTTTCCTGTACAAGTACACTTCGAAAAAAGAACTGAAATTTGAATTTGGGCTGAGTGTTATACCCATGTATTCAGCCGCTCTGATAAGCAGGAAGGCATGCAAAGGCGGCACACAAATTCATGCTTTGATTTCCCTGGATAATTAATGCATATTGATTGCCTTAACTTTTCTTATGACTTCTCTTCACCTACCATTCATCCGTAGTTCTTTTACATTTTTCCAAAGTGTACTTTACTGGACGTTGTTTATCGTCAGCTGAACAGTACCCAGGCATGCAATGCAAATTTGTAAGTTTCGTCACGCATTCTTCCGAAAACATTTGAGTTCTGCTGTTCGTAAAGTTGTTTGCATGACGAGCATTCCTCAAAAGCTTCAAATAATCAAAGTCTGCATATCGTTTTGAAAACCCTTGAAACATAATTAAAACTAATGAACAGTTCTCCAGACAATGAATGATTATTAGATGATCCAGATGACATGCATTCTTTACTCATCTTGCTTGCCTTCAACTGTATTTTTTTGGATTGGTTTATATGATTAAGCAGGTTAATTGGTTAAGCAGCACTCGCCATGATAAATCCCACATCACACTCGTGGCCATTAATTAACCCATATTTATTGGCATACCCATAAAAATTTAATCGTTGCCCGCTTAGAATGACTAAGTATCAAGCTGTGCATTAAAAATTCGTGTACATCAATTGTACCAGTAATTTTGGTACCACATGATGGGCATGCGCAGAAATTGGATTGGAGTGGCACTATAAAATTGTAAGTACGGGCGTTACTGTTGGTGTTTTCCTATACCTTGGCTGAAAAATTTTATTAGAAGAAATATTTCAAATTTGTGCTAAAACTTTGTTTTAAATTAGGAAACTTTGTTCAGCATCTCATTCACTGCTCTGAAAGTCTTGGTTCTTGGTCACCCGCCTACAGAAGGATTTAGAAACGCACTTCAATCAGCGAGCAATTATAAATTTCCATGAGTCGAGATATGTACATTTGAATGCACCAGGAGATCCATATTATATGAATAACTAGTTCCAATAAATTTCAGCACTAGGATCGTAAAAACATAAAAAGGTACTAGCATACTTACTTCTTTTCATCCTCAGTCATAGGTAGCCTACGCTGGCCAGTTAAATTTGGATGGTTATTTTGCTTACCCGCACGCACTCACTATGTTTGACTCATACCTGGCTACCCACGCGTATACGCAAAATAAGGAAAGGACGGAAACATGGCTTCCATCACTGGGTCAGTCGGTCGCTAGTTCTTCTGGATTCTCGTCTTCGAAGGAGCTTATCTCATAATCAATTGACACTTGAAAATGAAGGCTACCGTTTTACCGTCGAAACAAGAATGTGATAAACGAAAAGCTTGAAATTCCAGGCAAAATTAGTGCACACGTTAGTAAATCTGAAATCAGGTACCACCAAGAGAGTCCCACATCCACAACAAACGAGAAACCTTCAACTTCATCTCGAAACGAAGCCAGCTAACAAACGCAGTTGTCGTCTTTGCTGAAATTTATACTTCCAAGATGAAAAGCTAGTAAAAGCGAAAGACAAAGGAGCACTACTCTTCAAGCCAAGTACGCAAGTTTAGCAAGCAAAAAAAAACCCATTGTCAGTGAGTTGGCTTCTTTTTCTCCTATTATGCAACCCTTTTCAATTATTGAAAATTTTAAAATATCAGGGGCCGGTTGTTCGTACGCCGTTTAGCTAAAAAGGTGGATAAGTCAAAATTCAAAAACACTCCCACACTTCTTCTAGCTTTTAAAATCAAATCTTATCTAATAAAAGTATGGCTAAGTGCATATTATTGTATTCAGTCACAAACCTTTCAATTTCTTTGTTCAAGGAAGACATAAATACGATGTATATTGTGAACTTATCCACTGTTTCAGCTAAACAGCGTACGAACAACCGGCCCCTGAACTTTTATCATTGAACAATTATACATATAACTTTTATCAAATGTACATCTTCACAGGATCTTGCCGAAAATCACATTGAACTAGAATACATGGAATGCTTCCTCTAACAATACTATCTGATAGTGAATTGAAACCAAATTTGACATGCACCCAGGCACGCGCGTTTACTGTTCCGCGATTCTCTCGCAGGAACACAGACTTCACTTTTCATTGTACGTTTTTTCCGAAAAAGAAGCTATTTTTTGGGCAGTTCCTTCATAAAATTAGAAAAAAATTGCACCTCTTGTCGTCTTCGTCTTTTTTATCGTACTTTTTCCTAAGAAAATGCTTAGTAACCTCATAAAACTTGTTTTTATTTTGACAAAACTTTTGACTGGTATTCCGAGCATGTTTTGTTTTTTGACCGTAATTTTCATTGCGTGGAAAGACAAGGGCAAACCTCGGAATTTTGGCTTCAATTTTCGGCTGCTGGTAACGTTCGACGTATTTTTTAGTTCAGTGGAAAATCATCATGTATGACGTAGGCTCCTGAATAATAATCATGACAATGCAGGACTTGCCTATCATGAAGCAAAAAAAGAATATCATTAATATCCTTTTGTTCTTTCGTAAACGCAGATCCAAATTTTAAAAACACATTAGGCGCTATATAGTCGATAAACGTTCGAGGATATTCAATTGCAACTATTTCTCGGTTACGCAAAAAAATTAAGTTCCTCCAGGAGACATGAAAATTCAATAAGAATGCATACAACATTGAAAAATACAAAAGAAGACGCAGTGTTTACACGCTTGCTATCCTTTGCAATTTCGGAAGTTTAAAAAGAATGATGCTAGGTCCATCACTGCGCACTGTTGACCAATATGTAAAGTACAGGAGTGGCGCTAGTGAGGGATCCATGGAAAAATCACAATCTCTATCGGGGTGAAAAGGACGGCAAGAAAAGAATATGCATTTTGTCTACTTTATTTACGACAAACTACAAGTGACATTTTAGAACACCAAAATCAACACCTGTAGTTTTCTGTGCTCTTAATTGGATTAGTTCTACGACTTTTTCTTCTCTTATTAATATTCTGATTGTCAACAATGACTCCATGCAAATTACATTTTATTGGTCACCCGTGTAATACTGGTCGATCGACGCTATACTAGTTTTGTATTTGAGAACTTAACAGTGTTAACAGAGCACCCGAATATATATAGTAATATGCATGCACCCTAAAAACTCTCCCAATTTTTTATTACTTTTCTAAAATTACTTAAAACTAAAAACCAGAGATTCTTGCTTTCCTTTTTAACTTTTTAAATTCTTTTTCTGATCATTTCTTTCTGGCTGGTCGTTTTTGAAGTTTGTGTCGGAAGCTCTCTCGACAAACTGGACACCGAGTTCTGCAAATGAAAGAATGAACAAAATAAGAAACCAAGCACCGTAGTAATGCGTTTCCAAGCAAAGATCATAGACTTTGAAAATGGCGAAATTTTTAAAAAGAAGTGCTTTCAAAGAGAAATAATGGATAATGGAACTAATTTGAAAGAGATTGTCACGTAACATAATTGGTTACAAACTCTAACTCTTTAATCTTAGAAAACATCTTTGGTAGAGTAAAATAGTTCGTATTCATGTCACAATTATGTCATAAAAACAAACTTATAATGATGAGCTTCCTACATGTCTACACGCGGTAACGGATGAAGTGTTGTCCCAAATATATTTGGTAGACACACTTTTGTGGACAAAAATAATGATTTTCATGATTAAAGTAGGCCACTGCATTGAGTCTATGGCATACATAAAAAATAGTAAACATTTTCTGTGTTTCTATCGAGTTGTAAGTTGCGATTTTCTTCACCACTAGCACAAGTGTTTCTATAACTGGACAGAAACACGGAAAGCATCGTTTACGATTTCCTTTATTAAATAACCTCATAAAAACAATAAACAGAAAAAGATTGATTTCTCCTATACATTATTTCAAATATTTGTTCTAGTTTGTACGTTATCACTATTTTCAATATCAACTTTTTTGTGTATATTTTTGTCTTTCAAAATTCCCGCTTATCCACGCAACCCCCGAGAAAGATTCCCGTGCCAGTGTCTGTCGAGTAATAGCAACACGGCTTTTTGACATTTTCAACCGATCAGCACTCACGTTTTAAAACTTTATTTTAAAACACCTTTTATTTCGAACACTTGCAAGGTTCTAATGCGGGGAACCGAATTTAGTGGAGTGAAATGTTGTGGGCTATCCGTTGTGTTTGACAATGGATGACGTTCGTTTAAATGGAAATGATTACGGTACAATTATTATCATTGTGTGGGAATACAGTAGTAATTAAAAAAACTGAAAAGGTGAACTTTGTCAAACACACTTGTAGATACACTATAGTTAAAATCGACAACAGATATGAGAAGTGTTGAAGCCATCTACACGCGTAAACTCATCAAGGTGTTGCAATGCTCATTAAGAACAGGATGCAACAACGTTTTGCTGCACCAATTGCAAGTTATCAACAACATTTTCCAGCATTGCAATACACGAACAAATTTAACAATAGTTTTTGATACTGTTGACAGCTGTACACAGTAGATGCAGAACAACGTTGTTGCATCCTGTTTTATGCGTCAAGCGAAGAAATTGCATTAAGTTTAAAAATATGAAATAAGTCTAAAACGTACGACGTGGTAAACCCGCCCTTACATGAAAAGAAACGAAGACTGAAAATGACAATTTGAGTGCGCGCGATGTTTTCTTTTCATACATAGCCAATTGGAATAAGTATCCTCATCAGCCAAAAACGCTCGTTCCTTCGCATCATTAGTTGGGAATCATTGAATGCAATATATTATCAAAACTGTAACTTACATTCCATTCTTTATCATCTCAGCTGCACAGTTTCTGTGAACTTTATGAGAACATGGTAGAATTTGGCAGCCCGTAAATGCATCCTTTAGAAAAAAAAACACGCAAATCAATACAGTATAATAATAGTAAATCATGAAAACTGTTAACTTAAGGTTCTGCAATGTTGCCATTGACCAGCATAAAAAATAGTAATTTTAAAACCTTCTAAACTCCAAAGACTAAAAAACACAATTTCATGTAGTAAATTGATCTCCTATATACGACTAACATTTTGATAAGCAATTTTGTTTACTCTCTTTTTATTAATCTTCTTATCAACTCTAATCGCACTAGAAGAGATTTTGGACAAGTTGGCTAATAATGCTGGCAGTTAAAAAAAAGTTAGTTAAAGTTATCAGATCAAAACAAGTTGATCTTGGCTTACAGAAATCACTAAAAACAGCACTAGAAGCAAAAATATCTCGTCAAACTATTGGTGAAGATCGTAGAGTGATGAAACTTTGGGGTTACCTCTAAACAGATGCAGCATTCATCATGAGCGGATTCAGGACGGCATTTATGATTCCCTCGAAGTTGGACGTCCAAACAAACACCGCAGACGTCACAATGAAACGAGCGATCTCCATGAATTCTACAACACAAAATACAATAGTTGCACTCTCGCATAGTTTTCGAAATATTGCAATTTTTAAATAGCTGTAAACAGTCTAGTCAGAAACGCTGTAGTTTTTCTTCAAATAGTATGAAAGTCAGAATTACATGTTACGGAGTACAAGAATTTTTTGAATTTTCAATTCACAATAGACGCTCTAGACTAATTTTTTATTTAGGGAAAATAAAGGAAATCGGCTATCACAACTGGAAAGAACATACTAAAATTAGCAAAAAATGGCCACATTTCGTCACGAAATGTTGTAAGATGCGAAAGATATAGCCCTTTGATTTGGCAAAATTTTTGTATTCGAAGCTAAGTAGTCACCTATGTCTGCAAGTAATACAAATTATACAAATTTTGAAAACTTCGCATGGCTATATTTTCTTTATTTTACATTCTTTCGCAGGCAAACTTGGCAATATTACTAATTTCCTCAGTTTTTTACGAGAAATTCGTTTTCTTTGCCTAGATGAAAAATTAGTCCAAAGCGTATATTGTCCATTCTGGGCCATGGTCATTATTGCTATAGGCACATAGTATTCTTGGCGCTAAACCATGCAAATTTGCCCATGTTGACTGGAATGAAGACTGTCAAGTTATACAGGGTGTATCAAAACAATGCAACTTAACTTTACAACTTTATAACCGAAATAATATAAATTTCCATGTCTTCATTTTGAGTTCATGTTCTAGTCTTATCCTTTCTCTACTCATTGTGCTGTTGATTGTAAATTATAAGCCATTTAGAACTGCAAATAAGTGATTTACTGCAAACGGTCATTTTAGATGCTTGAATCCAACGTTCCTGATTCCCAATGGTTTGTTTTTGCATTCGCATAGTACTTTGTTTGAAACGCTTTCGAAACAGATTTTTTGCTTGGAAATCCAGAACTTGTAAGAAGAGTTGCACACGAAACGCACGTCGAAGTGATATGTGTGCACTGAGAAGTGGTGGCTACGTTGAAGGAATGTAATCATGTTGAATGAAATTTTTAATAAGTTCAAGCTATCTGAAATTTCAAATTGTCCGATTCCACTTACTCAAAGTACCATTACTCACTCATTTCAAGTTCAAATTTAACAAACAAACAAGTTTTATAAAACTGATTGGAAGAGCATTTGAGCAGTGAAATTATTAGCTTTCACCAATTTGTCCTCTTTTTGAAATTTTTATTTGAATGTAGGATTGCGTCTGTTTTTATACACCCTGTATAAGCCATCATCCATTCCAGGTGCTTTGCTCACGTTTGCCAAGAGCGAATTTTTGAGCCCACACTCCAGCCTGCACGAATGTTACACTGCCAATTTTTAACGTTTGGTTAGAAAGAGGGTATAAAGACTTACCGGCAAATGCCACATTTGTTGCAATGGTAAGGATGATCATCCATTCCAGTGAGGTGCTTACATAGTCCACAGTAAAAGTCAGCAAATTTAGTGTTACATGAGACACAATATTGACCATTTTCGCCAAACTATCAAAACAAGTTTAACGACTAATTAAAAAATGAAATATGATTTTGAAGATGATCAATTAGAATTATTCTAGATACATCTATTAGTAGCTTTTTTGGTAATTGAAGTGAATATTTGTTAGTGATTTTATATGTAACAAGTGACGTAGCTACTAATACCATGATTTCTCAATGCATTAACACTAGTCAAACCAAACGAAGATTAGCAAACAAAACACAGAATAAAAACAATAAAATATTCTATTGTTTCTTTCGTAACCTGAGATCAAGCAATATTATGTATTAATAAACGAGAAAGGCTTAATCACGGAAGTATAAACAACTACAAAACACCATAAGCAACATAAATGAATGAGTTGAAAAACGAAGAGCTGGCCAAATTTTCTGTCACACTTTGAGATGTTTTTTCACCATTAACAAATAGTTTTCAAATTTATTATGACGTCAAGATTGTATTTTGAGACAAAGACTACAGCATAACAGTTAACTTGTATGAGTGACTGCACTGAAATGATCGAGAGTCGAGGGTGGGAGGAAGATGTTGAAGTCGAAATTAAAAAGCCAAGAGTTCCAAAAACTTCTTTTTGCATAGTAGTACAGTAGTATTGACTGAAAACAACGAAAAAGTGAATACCGCACCTGTTGTTCCTTCCTGCATTTAGCGCATTGCACCATCGTCGTATCACGTGATTTTAGCTTTTTAGTACCGCACGTGCTGGCGTTGTTATGACAACGGTGACAAGGCCAGAATTGATCACAACAATCGAACTTAACGAAACATCTTCTTTTGTAATGAGCGCATAGCCATTCATCTTCTTCATCGTTTTCATTATTAGATTCATGGTGCTGTTCATTATTTTGAAAATGGACATGATCATGATTGCGGCATCCTGATTGAGGACTGTTTTGAGAAGCTGTTCTACTAAGTTTCGACAATTTCATGCCATTGCTTCCTCCAGACATTGTTTGGAAATTTCTTGGGCTAGTGTTGTTAGAAGCAGCAACTTTTCCGGCGATGCTTTTGTTTGCTTCTTCAAAAATAAAAACACTTAGTGTTAATAAAGTCTTGTTTGTTGTATAACTGCATCACTGGATCATCACTTTCTGCCTTTTCCCCGTTCTAGTACACTTGAAGTGTTTTAAGGAACCGTTGAAGCGGGTATGTGTTTCAACTATATCCCGGGAACACTCTTAAATTTCCACCATGAAGCACAAAATTTAGCATTGAATAATAACATTAATACTTGACTGAAATTGATCAATAAGGTCATGAAGATGATGTGTAAAGGAGAAACGATTAAACAACATGCCAGGCTAAGAACCAAACTTCCGAACTCAGGTAGTCTAGTCTAAGATAATTATTGCACGAAGGTGCAATTTTACCATTTTAAATGGTAAAATTGAACAAATCACTTTGAATTTGAACAACAAATATACAAATTCTGAGAAGCTCAGCAAATTAGCAAAAAATAATCATCGGAAACAAACCTCTTGTGCCATTGATAGCAAAACCATCGGATACAACGTCTGATCTTCTTAGATCAAATAGCTCAGTTTGTCTTATCGCGTCATTGCTGTTGGAAATGCTGGGATGCGAATTCAATCTTTTGCTTCCTTTGCCTGATTGTGATGTGCTACTGACTTCCTTCGATTCCCAGGTGTTGCTGGCGTAATTGCTATAGTCAGTGCCTCGGCTAACGGACGGTCTTTGATTTGTATTTGGTGCTGAGGGTAATAACGGCAAAGATAATAAAGATCTGAAGTTCCTGGCGTGAAGATTCCCACCGATTTTTGGCTTATTGGCGGAAATCAAATTTCGAAGGGAATCGTAGTCACCAGCTTGGAACTTATCAATAAGATAAAGCAGGTCAAATCTTAAAATGGATTCAAAAAGTTCGCGAAGTTGACTTAGATCGAAAGCATTTATCACTCCTTTCTTATCCAAAAGGAAAACGATGTCACTTGCGTTTAGATCAATCGAGATGGAAAAATATCGATTAGCCCACATCTTCAATTTGGCAACGTCATTGAATAGTAGCCTAGAACTCACTGTTAATAAGAGCAATTTGTAAGTGTTGAATACGCTTGCACTGGCGGAAGATGAAGGTTGCATTGACAAACTGACAGAGTCGTCCACTCTTTCTTCTTCCACTTGAACTGAAAGTCTAGGTACTGCAATACCATGAGCATTTGATTCCTTCGAGGCAACTAAATCTTGATTTGTTTGTACGACGCTGACTGCGGTGGTAGATTTCGCTAATTCATCAATTTCACTTACACTTTGTTCCCTAGACGTTGTCGATGACAAAGGCAACAAAGAAGGTGGCTGAATACTGTTATATTCTCTACTTTGATGTGTTTCGACTTCTTGGCGAGAACTTGCCTGACTAGGAACATTTGGAATAAGACTAGATGAGGAAGTAAATGTGCTATAATTTCTTGGAATAACTGAAGGTGATGTTTCGGCAACAAATAACCTCTGAAACTGCTCGCTTTGTTTGAACTTGTTTGTTTCAGCTACTGTTTCAAACGATAACTTTCCAAGGTCTAGTAAAGCCTCCCTGTTCTCATTTTCTGCTCTTTTCAACTTATCGTTCAAGTCTGACAGATTTCTTTCTAATGACGCATTTTTTTCAAGTAAATAGCCACATTGTTTTCGAATAGAGTCTACCAACTCATCTTTTTCTTGTAATTTTGTTTTTAAGGACTTAATTTCATTTTGTAGCCCTTTTTTATAATCCTCGTTTGATCGTCTTTGATTGAGTGTTTCTCCATCCAAAGTTTGCGTAGCTTGATTACAAAAGACGTTCTTTACACTTACTTTAGGGGATAATACTAATACTGAATTTTTGTAACCATGAATTGCGTGAATGAGAACTCGAACTAATTTTCTGTCAATGGCTACAAATTCCCCTGACCTATTCTCGGCTGGTTCGAGCATTGGTTCAGAATATCCGTCGGTTGCTGAAGTTAAAGAGTTCAATGATAAATTGATTCCATCTCTTTTAGAAAGTACATGGAGACACGTAAATAACGCCAAAGCACGTACAGCTTCTGTTCCCTGGACATTAACCTTGACGAAATCCTCATAAAAAGCTTCGCTTAATGGTAATTCCAAAGAAATAGTGAAAATGGTATTCAAGGAGTAAATCTTAAACAACTCCCGGGATATCAACTCGACGATGCAAACAACCTAAACAAAGAAAAAACAATGATTTCAAATATATTACACCTCTTTCGTTTTCAATATCGATACTGTGCATGGTGGATTGAAAGTTGCTTTTCTGTCAAGCCGTATCAAAATATAGAATTACTCCAAAATTACAACTAGCAATTGTAAAGCAATTGTAAAATTTTCTATCTATTTTGCTACACATGTATGGCAAATATACCTATATATCTATATATGCATGGCGGAACTGATCAGAATGTGTTATCTAAAATTCACTTAATTCAAGACTGTATTTTCTCTTTCAAAGTAATATTCTAGACGTTCCTCACAAATGGAAAGCGAAAGAATTCAAAAGTAAAAATATATGCTCGTTTAGTGCAGACATGTCTTGTATATATGTGTTTTTACAGTTGTACCATAATTTTATTAACGAAAATCCTTACCACGAAATTAATAATAATATACAAAGCCAGTTATTCTTAAAAATTAGTAAAATTAAGTTAAACATTCTAGGTTAAAAATGCCTGTATACAATCAATGTTCGGAAATATGTTACTACTTTATTTAAATGCTCTGTCTTTCCCAGTTATACCTCGCCCAAGATTTAAAAAACTCCATTGGCTTGACGTTCAGCCCAAATCATCTTTATTCTCTCTACTTATACTATACCGGCGTACCTGGTGCGTTTGAATGCACTTGTTCACTGTGAGGACATCAAGACAAAAATTTTGAAAAGCCTTATTTCTTGAAACGTCAGGATACTCCAATTCTTTCTTAAGCAATGCTAAGAATACTGACATTAAAAAGTTGGATTGAAAAATCGCACATCGATCTCTAGATTTGCATCGGAACCATAATAGAGGGTTTTGGTAACAAGAACAGTTCTTTTTGTCTGCTGACTCATGCCATATTTGGTTAACTTGCCATTCGCTTGATTCCTTTGGGGCCAATTGAAAGTTCCCAAGCGTTGCTTTCGTGGGAGACTGCCTAGCGTGGCCGTAACTGTTTCTTTTCCTTTTGCAGATTGCCTGACTTTCCATAGCATAAAAACTAAAATATACAATACATGTTTTGCAAGGTTGGTATACTTTGAATTCGCTTTTCTTTTTAGTTAGTATGAATGAAATGAACTGGAAGCTGAATTCAGTTACAAACGAGAGTTAGCCAATAGATAATTTTGCATTTTAAACCAAGTTTGAATTAGAAAAAAAGCAAATGATCTATCAACATACAAAGGATTACAGCATCTCAAATTTAGTAACAGTGCAAGGTTTGGTTTCGAAATGATGTAATAGACATGATGTAATGACAAATATATGCATCCTCATTGTACGAGCTCTACTCTGTCAGCGTTGTTTCAGCATCATGCAATATTTATCATTTATAGACCCGGAGCGACGGTGATTCAGCGATATATTTCCTGAAGTGGCGATATTTCCCGAGGGTTTTTTATACCGAAAAAAACTATACTGAGCTTGTAGGGTGAAAAACGAGAGTATAAATACATACAGCAGACAGCATATAACTACAAGATTAGTTTTCAAAACTATAATTATTTCTATAAATAAA